>CM049857.1:29745713-29793213 GCA_027422415.1 Schizothorax lantsangensis | reverse complement strand
AATGTGCGTGATTCAGATGACAGTCAGAGCAAAAAGCGGGCAGAGAAAAAGGCACTCCTCTCAGAAAACATACAAATAAAGATCATTTTAGATGTTTCAGTTATTATTTGGAGAATTTGGATCACTAGATGAGTGCTTAATTAAATCATTTTTGTGAAAACCTCAAATCTGACTAAAATTGTTTTTTGCCTGTAGCTCAAAATTAGCCTTCCGACTCATTTTGCCAGCACGGGTCACATTTAAATAACGACTTAGATGTATGAGAATATACCCTTGCACACAGCACTGGGTGTTCTCTGTCCATTTGGGAGTCTCATGGCTGACCATTCCCCATCTCTGTCACAGACTCTTTGCGTTGCTGGAAAAGCGTAGTGTCCTGCCTTGCAGTGATAGGTCAGCACACTCCCCTCCAGTCCTTCATTGGTATAGGACACGCTACCTCCCTTTATGGACACTTCCAAAGAGCAGTTCTTCTGTGGTTCCTCATAATCTCCATAATCATTGGTTTCTAAAATACACAGATGTGATTCATAGTAATCTCGGTATTAGATAGCAGTGCAAAAGGACAATAGTAAACACTCAATTTTCAGTTAAAGTCAGTTTATCATTGAATTCAGTGATGTTATCATCCATCATACTGATAAAAAAATAAATAAATGTATAGCCTGAATGCATTGTAAGTCGCTTTGGATAAAAGCGTCTGCTAAATGCATAAATGTAAATGTAATCCAGCTCAGTTCAGTTTAAATAGTATCTGTGCAATCAAGTCGACGATATCGCTGGAAATTAAAAAATTAATAAAATATGAAAACTTACACCGTTGTCCTAACAAGACGCTACACAATTCCAGCGACAAGCAATATGTCTGTCTATGCAACGCGACAAAATCAATCACATATCACAGCCATTTAGAAAAGCATGTGAGCGGTCTCTCTCTGCAAGCACACTGCACTTGCAACAAAATGGATAATAATCTAATTATTAAAAAAATTACATATTGAGTGACTGATACAATCTTTGTCATGGAATACACTTGTTTGTTGTGAGTTCACTGTTAGAGTTCATGTTTCTATTTTGAAGAAGGTCCTTTAACGTTTCTAAGAGAATACTATACACTATATATACACACAGATTCTCTCTGTGTAATCTAGGTTGCAGAACAAAAGGTATGGTCCCATTTTATATTAGGTGGCCTTAACTACTGTGTACTTACATTTAAATTAATAATTTGGTACAATGCACTTATTGTGTACATACATGTTTTTCCATTGTGCCTTTATGTAAGTACATCTGTAATTAATTTCTGTAATTACATTTATAATTACACTGTTGACCCATCCCTTACACCTTAACCTACCCTTAAACCTACCCATACCACCAAACCTGCCCCTAACCATACCCATATCCACCTCAAAAGCAGAAAAAGTGTTTTGCAATACAATATGATCACAATAAATACATTGTAGTTATTTTTTGATGCAAGTACATAGTAGTTAAGGCCACCTAATATAAAGTGGGACCAAAGGTATTATAAATTAATGTTTACCACAGACCACAGTTTAATGCCATTTAGGCAAAAGGTGGCACTTTCAAAAATGGCTGGTGCTGGTTTTGTGTGGCATGCATTCGGCCAATCAACATACACTTACATCACTGGTACTTCCTATTGTGCTGGATTAGACCTTACTTTGAAGCAATTTAATACCCCAAAAGACGTTTCTATAACTAAAATCATTCCCAGTTTCTGCAGTGCAAATATGCCAAAAAGTGGTGTATTTCCGCCAATAGTTATAGGAACTATGAAAACGCTCCTCAGGTGTAAAAGCCCTTTAAAGATTAGGCTACCTTCACATTTGACCCTGGATACTTTAGGCTTCCATTCTCCATCAGAGCTGCAGACTTTTTGGCTGATTGGATAAGGTTCGAATCCATCTCCGCAGTGATAAATTAGCAGACTACCTACAGCTCCGCCACTGGAATACTCCACTGTTCCTCCAGTGATGGACTCAGATGTGCTGCAGTTTTTGGGTACGTTCTCTTCATACTCATAGTCATATTGTGATTGCACTGAAACAGAGAAATATTAAATATTATTAACCTTTACATTTGATTATTTCAGATCTGAAATTCATTGTGTCTCAAAGCTGATGTCAGTAGTAGAAGCACAATGCTGATAAGCACACCTGATGCAAACAGAATGCATATTTCAAATGAGAAAAATCGACTGTAATATTGTTTTTCTGAGAAACAAGTATGTGCATGTTTCCTAAATATTTGCAAACATATGGTATTTGTATGCATAGTAGTCAAAAAACTACATACAGCACCTTTAAAAAAGACATGAGGTATACAGATAAAGAGTGAATATATAGTAGTCAACATTTGAAGTGGATCAAAACCTTTCATCAAAGTTGTCCTAAACCTAAAACCAAAATGCGTTCTTGTCTTAGGACAACTTTGATGAACTTTTTTGATCCACTTCAAATGTTGACTACTGTATTTTGCTTTCTTGTGGCACAGCAAGTCAGGGTAGCAAGTCAAGTATTGAAGAGTGTGCATGCACAAGAGATGTGAAGAAAGCTGCTTAATGACCACAGCGCATGTATAAATGGGGTTAAGAGTGTAACAATGTGATATTTGAGTTCGCCACGGAAAGATAACGTGCTAGCAAAGACGCGAGCCTTGTTATACCAGCACAAGCCTCATTGGATAAGATGGACGGCGCACTCGGATTGAAACCTCTGCCGACATTGATGCTGCAACAGATGGTTATATCTTAAATGTTCGTAGGTGGGACATTAGGACACACACAGCTCAATTCCCGAACACTCCCTTTTATTTGGGGCAGTCATGGCCTAATGGATAGAGAGTCGGACTTGTAACCCGAAGGTTGTTGGTTCGAGTCTCAGGTCCGGCAGGGATTGTAGGTGTAGGGAGTGAATAACCAGCACTCTCTCCACTCTCAATACCACAACTGAGGTGAGACCCTTGAGCAAGGCACCGAACCCCCAACTGCTCCCCGGGCGCCACAGCATTGGCTGCCCACTGCTCCGGGTGTATGTGCACTACTGTCTGTGTGTGTGTGTGTGTGTTCACTACTGTGTGTGTACACTTGGATGGGTTAAATGCAGAGCACTAATTCCGAGTATGGGTCACCATACTTGGCCACACACCACTTCCCTTTCCCCCCTTTCCTATTGTTCCTCATCTTTCTCCTTACATCTCTCTAATCCCTTATACTGAACTAGAGTGTCCTCTATTGTACGTTGGGTTCCACTACATCCCCCCCTTTTAGTTACAACATCTCTTGTTAGTAGGGTACAACGGGGCTAAAGGCCCACCTTAAGAAAAAATGTGCTATTCACTGCACCTAAAATGTATAATTGCTGAAAAAAATATATACGTTGTATTGAACATTAATGGAGCAATAGATTTTGTGTGGAAATAAATAATTCAAGTTTATTATTTTGTTTAAAAATCTTATAAATGTATGAGGTGGCAAGAGGGGCCTTTTACCCCACACACGGTATTGATACAAATACTTCAGCTAAAATCATGTTTTTTTAAAATAATGTTTAAGTTAATACTTGTTCAAAACAATCACTTTAGCAAAGTTTGTACTTTTTCTGCTTATTTTGAAAAAAAAAAAATTTTGTTCAATAAATATGCTGTCATTATATAATATATAATTTTATAATATTAATAATATAATTTTAAAATACAGAAACAAAATAATTTTAATTAGTAAAGATTCTGAAAGCATTGAAGGAGATCCAATAATAATTGAATATATATTTACAGTAGTTTTTTATTATATGATATGATTAATATCATGTTTTTAAATATGATGGTTTCATTCTAAACATGGTGATTATCTCTAATATGGACACCCAACATAATATATGATATTTACCATCTGAATCTAACCATGTCATGTCAACAAATAGAAAAGTCAACGATCTATTAATTATCATGTTAATTACTGCGCCTTTAGCCCCAACAGCAGGGCGCTTTTTACCCCAAATGCCATACTTTTACATATTCTTTCGTTATTTAAAAACTGTTGCTTTAATTATCTTAAACAAAACTGAAAATCATAAAGAAGACTTTTGTCTCAAAATATATGCATTAATTTTAGCGATTCTCATTTGCTACTTAAATCTACAACATTTTAAAAAACATAAAATATTAGATCAAGTAAGCACAGCGTCAAAGATCAGACAAATATACATGTACATCTTGAAAAGCGAATGTTTTGGAAAGTGCTACGCCACGTTTTTGTGCCATCTAGTGGTTTAGATGAAAATAATATCAAAGGGGCATTTTACCCCGGGGTGCCTTTAGCCCCGTTGTACCCTATTCTATACACTTAAACATTGTTGCATATCTTTCTTTCTGAAGGAACAAAGATCACAACGTATAACACTGAACATTCTTTCCTGAGCTGGAAGCTAGGGTAGACTGCCTGGACATCCCTAACTCTACTGAAGGGATTATTCTGCCCTTTTCTTGACAGCAGGTCTTCCTATGCTAATATTCAACTTATAAGTCCAGTCTATCTGGAAGACGGGAAATCCTTCCTGACCTTGTCACTGTTCCATTGACTCCTCGTTGAGTTGGTTCTGGAAGAACTGTAAAGTGAGCTCGGTTCCTTCTAAGTGTTCCCAACTCAGTTTCTACCTGATACGATCTGGGTGTTGACGCTTCTCCCTGGACCGTTCCAGTGATCTTCGATGTCCTGATCCACACTTTCTGTCCAGGTATGATGACTGCTAGATATTTTGCTCTGTCTCCCGATCTGAATGTTTCTTGTTGTTTTTCTTTCAATATCCTGTCTTTCCTTCTGAACGATTTCAAATCAGGCCATTTCGGTGCAAGAGACTTCAGCGTAGCTGGAACTGTTGATCTTATCCTCCTCCCCATCAAGAGTTCTGCAGGAGAGATTCCTGGTTGATCTATATGCTAGAAGAGCTCTTTGAGGGTCTTGGTTCTTTTTCAGCATTTGTTTCACAGTTCGGACCGCTCGCTCTGCCTCTCCATTGCTCTGAGGATATCGTGGACTACTTGTGACATGTTCGAAGTCGTAGACTCGAGCAAACTCTGCAAACTCGCAAGATGCAAATTGTGGACCGTTGTCCGTCACCAGTGTTTCAGGGATTCCGAATCTGGCAAAGATGACCTTCAACCTTTCCACAGTTGTTGTTGTTACAAGTTTTGGCAAGTTCGCAACTTCGATGTATCTTGAGAAGTAGCCATCCACAACCAAATAATAGCATCCTTCCCAATGAAAGATATCTGCTGCGACTCGTTGCCAGGGTCTCGCTGGTAAGGGTGTTGGCATCAATTACTCTGTTTTCTGCTGTGAATCCTAACAGCAGATGTCACATCTCTCCACTAATTCTCTTACGTCTCTTATTTCGCCAGGCCACCACATCGATTGCTGTGCTCTTGCAATGTACTTTGTCATCCCTTGATGACCTTGATGAAGTCTGTCGAGCATCTCTCTCTGCATGGGTTTTGGAATCAGAATCCGTTCTCCTTTTAGTAGAATCCCATCAGCTACATGGATATCTGCTCTATGAGACCAGTATGGCATGAGATGTTCCGACACTGCTTTCCGATTTTCTGGCCAGCCTTTTTGTGTATACTTGGACCTGCAATGCCCCATCGGAGTACGAGCCCATTCCACCAGAGGCATTGCATTGTCTTGGGCATGGTCTAGCGGTGTGTCCATTACACAGATCTGTGCAGCGGCCGGCTGGGCCTCGCCGTCCACATTTGCTAGGTTTTATAACCTGGACGTCCAGCCTTGCAGGCCAGAGTCCTTTCTGCTCAAGTGGGCAAACACTTGCGTTATGCAAAACAGTTCTGACAGAGAGTCCTTGACCATAACACGCTCAAGCTCTTCAGGTCAGTTTACTTGTATGCTCTCGGCCCAGAGAGTGCCGAAGTTGTACGAGTCCTCAGGAATGATTACCCAGACCGGGCGTGACCTCTGTGAGTTTAGCCCGTTTTAGCCTTGGAGAATATTGTTATACTTCCCTATGGGCATTGGATGCTTAAGGAGGTTATATTGTGCAGTCGTTCCTCTACCAATGCACAGCGTGATTGTACTGGGTTCCCATAGCATCTTTAAAGCAAGACGCAGTACGAGTGAAGTATTGACAGGGAACTGAGATTGTTTTTCGACAGATTCAGACAGAGAAACATTAAGCTGAACACAGACAAATTCTGACTCAGCCAAAGTGAAGTGCCATACATTGGACATCTACCGACTGACGTGAAGGGAATACAGAAAGTTTTGCAGACATCTCTCAGATCACTGTGAACTGCTCAGACAGCTGACACACAAGGATAGCTTATGGGACTGATCTGAGGTGCATGAACAGGCTTTCCAGAACATAAAAGACACCATAACCAAGGCACCGGTACTACGCTACTACAGCCTCAAGGAACAGGTCGTTCTGCAGTGCGACGCATCTGAGATGGGGCTTGGTGCAGCATTGTTGCAGGGTGGAGAACCTGTAGCTTTTGGTAGCCGGGCATTATCACTGACTGAACGGGGTTATGCCCAAATTGAAAAAGAGTGCCTAGCCATAGTGTACGGTATGGAGAAATTTAATCAATACACTTATGGATGTAAAGTGATTGTACAGTCAGACCATAAGCCTCTTGAGAATATTGTGAGGAAACCATTGCTGCATGCACCCAAAAGACTCCAGAGAATGTTAATGAGACTCCAAAAATATGACTTTGACATTACGTATGTTCCAGGAAAGGAGATGCTGAGTCGAGCGTACCTGGAGGACACTGCACAGGAAGGATCGGTAGAGAAAGAGATAGAGAGTGTCAACATGATTCAGTACCTCCCAATATCTGAGGAGAGACTAAAGGTAATCAGTGAAGAGACAGCAAAAGATGACACACTGCAGACACTGATAAAAACAATCAGAGAAAGATGGGCAACAAACAAAAGAAATGTACCAAGCGAGTTCACTACTACTCATTCCAGGATTAAATTAACTGTGCAGGATGGTATTGTGTTCAGAGGCGAAAGAGTTGTGATACCAGATGCACTCAGAGGTGACATGATACACCGAGTTCATTCTGCACACCTTGGCGTAGATGGATGTTTGAGAAGAGCAAGGGACTGCCTCTACTGGCCAGGTATGATCGCCCAGATAAAGAGATTCATTGAGAAGTGCGACCAGTGTAGATCACTGGAGATGAAACAACAGAGAGAATCACTCTGCCCACATGAACTGCCTGACCAAACGTGGTCTAAGGTGGGAACAGATTTGTTTGTATTCAACGATCGTGACTATCTGATCACCTTGGATTATTTTTCACATTTCAGGGAGATTGATTACTTCCCAGACACAAAGTCTTCCACAGTGATTAACAAGCTGAAAGTCCATTTGCCAGGCAAGGCATACCAGACATTGTTTTCTCAGATAATGGGCCACAATATACGTCAACAGAATTCCAACAGTTCAGCAGACTCTGGGAGTTTCAGCATAACACCTCATCTCCTGCCCATCCACAAAGTAATGGGAAAGCGGAGTCTGCTGTCAAAACAGCAAAGCGTCTGATGCTGAAAGCCAAGATTTCAGGTCGAGATCCATATCTGGCAATATTAGATCACAGAAACACTCCCGTCACAGGGTCTGAATGCAAGCCCAGCTCAGAGACTTTTAAGCAGAAGGACACGCACACTCCTCCCAACACACAACAATCTGTTGAAACCAAAAGTAGTTGACCAGGACTGAGGCTTAATCAAAGACGACAGGAAATTTACTACAACAGACACGCAAAAGACATGAACATCTTGAAACCAGGGGATCAAGTGAGAGTGCAACCAGCACAGTCACAAAAAAATTGTCCGAAAGCAACAGTATTGGAATCTGTCAATAACCGGTCAAACAAGGTTGAACTGGACAATGGTGGTGTTATAAGGAGGAACAGAAGGTACCTCAGACACACTGGTCATCAAGAACAGACCACCAAAGTGGGACCGACTGCTAACACATCAGACCAAGGGAGCAATGTGTTCAGTCAAATGGGGACACAAAACCAATTGTCACTACCAGAGAAGATCGGATGAGTGTTAGACCTCAGTATTTGAAGGACTATGTAACTTAGTTAAATATAGACTGGGTTTTTTCCCTCTCACCCTTTGTTCTTGATAGAAAAACCAATGATTTTGGCAGACTGTGTTTTAAGTCTAATGCCTAAGTTATACATGAAAAAATGAGGGAGCAGGGGGAAACTAAAAAATGTTTTATATCATATATACAGATAAATATGCAAGGATGTACTTTGGGGGTAAAAAAAGGAAGGATGTAACAATGTGATAGTTATTTGACTCATGTTGTAGCACGGACCCTTGTAAGTGTAACACACTGAGCGATGTGGCTGAGTAAAATGCTGTTCAGTAAATGCAGAGTCACGGATACAATGTTGTCTGAGAGTTATTTATTTATTTGCTCTGGAGAAGAATAAGAGTGAAACAGAGTACTCTGCTAAACAGTGCCTGAAAACACAAATGTATTTTTCTTGTTTTAACCCACTTTCTCACAACGAGGATTTCTGGTGTGCATGCAAATGTAGTAATTTACACAGAATTTCCACTTAAATTTATGAATCATTATATTGGATTCATCTCTTTTAATCAAACTATCTGAATATACACTATTTAGATAGCTGTTGTTGCCGTCCATCAGGGTAAAAAATTGTTTATTTACACTGTTGCTCATGTACAGCATCCCTGATTGTAAAGCACTTGACGTAACCTTCTTCACCTTTTTTTGTTTTGTTCAGTTTTTTTTGGGGGGTGGAAGGGGGATGTGTTTTAATATAAAGCTTTAATGTTTTTGGCTCCAGTCATGTACAGTGTTACAGCTAAAGGTGTTTGATGTTGTATTGTCCTGTATAGTATGTGTGTGTGTGTGTTGTTTCAAGAAAATTAAAATAAAGAGTTAAAAAAAAATGATTCATACGATTTAGTAACTGGATGCGGTGAGGTTATTCAGTGGAATATTTGTCAGACTGATTTAGACCAGAAACTCTTGGGCTTGTAAGACTTTTTAAACAAATAATTAAAAGAAGAAGCTCACAAGACTGCACCGATGACATTGCATGTTTGATTTCAGCCCTGAAGGATCGCTGCCACTGAAAAGCAGTTCTGGAAACAATAGTGTGATCTGTTACTTGCCACTTATGCATCATGTCAGAAATATGTAAATACTGTATATGCCTACCAACCAACTTAATTGAATTTGAGAATAATTTTCATATTTCATAATCCAAAACAAAATAAATCACAGTGCTCTTCTAGTAAGTGCCTCAACTAAAATGATTAAGTCCATACAGCAACACTCTGGAAATTATTCTTAATATAATAACAGCCACAAAGAGATATAACCTGATGTTTCAGGCCACAGATCTTCTTCTAACATGGATGCATCATCATTCTCAAATTTTGCATTCTTGCTTTGTGACCTAGTTTGAAAAATGCTGTTACCGTAAATGCACTTACCTTCACAATCGGAGATGTACAAGAAAAAAGTGACAAAACACACAGTGGCGTAGTGCATGGCTGATGTGATGTGCGCTGGTTTAACTCTCTGATATGGGTGAAATACCAATATGAACCTTTGTAACGTGTATTTGAGCAGTGATTAAACATTAACATTTTTTAATGCAGTTCTGGGAAATTACTATACACTAATCAATTTCTGTAAGTCTTAAAGGTGAAGTGTCTAATTTCGGTCCCACTGAACAGAAGTTTAAAACGTATTGAATAAATAACTGTTTTGGAAAATCCATAAACAAGGTAAGGTAGTTAAACAATTTGCAAATGTTGTGCAATATTTTTGCAAAAAAATTCATATGGATACCAATAGTTGATGGAAACAATCTGAGAAGAGGAGGAAGACTATGTGTATGTCGGGGATGAAGAAGAACAAGACCAAGAACAGTGATCTGCCAACTGTGAGACACCATGTACTTGTTAATGGAATGACGACGAGGGAAGCAAGACAAAGACTACAACCCAGTTTGAGCAGATTCTCCTAATTCCACCTTAATAAGGACATTGAGAGAACAGCTACTTGTTTATTTTGACTATGTTTCAGTCATTAAAAGAGTACTGTATGCATTTGATTCAATTCAAAGAGGATTGACAAAATACAGTTTTTCCCAATTGTTTACAAAAGTTTGCTGAATAGTTGGCCGACTGTCCCAAAATCTCTAAACACAAAACTCTAGTGAAAACAAACACTACTTCTAGTTCTCTGCTGTTAGGTAAGGAAATTATTACAAAACACAAGATTTAAAAAATACTGCATTTTGGAAATACTGTAAATGACAGCTGTGAGATTCACAGGCCTCTTCAAAGCCCTCACTTTCAGCAACCTCCTGTGCTTATAAGGGAGTCACCATTCACTTCCATTATTCTCAGTCATGATAGAAAATGAGATATGTAATCTAGCTTTTTGGGGGCCTCTAAATGTCTAGAACCGGCCCTGTGTGGATGTGGATGTGAAGGTGAAAAAAAATTGCATAAATATTTAAATGGAAAAGAAAAGAAATGAGGGGCAGTTTTAATCATTAGTTTGTGTGGATGGTACGTTTTCATTTTAAATGTTTGGGATGCTATTTAATTAACGAGAAGTACCATATATTTATGTTTCGCCATTTGCTTAGCATGAGTCACAATATATAACTGTATATAAAAGTAATGAATGGAATAATGCATAATTTATTTTTAGCGTGTTTAAAAGTAAATATGTCTATAAAAGATGTGGTAACACTTTATAATAACTGCACACTATGAATCATTAGTTAAGTATTAGTAAATAGACAATTTATTCTTTATAAAGCATTGTTCCAACATTAATAGGCATTAGTAAGCCATTTATAAATACAGCTATAACTGTTTTGTTCTTGAGCATATCTATAATGTTTAATAATTGTATTTTCATAATTTATTAATGATCAATTTATCATTTCTAAATTATTAAGTTATTTACAAACCAGTTATTTAGGAGTTGTCAGTGGTTCATATGATCATTTAGAAAGTCTAAGTAAATGATTAATAAACTATTTAAATATACATTTATAAATCTTATTATTTAGACACATGATAATAGTTGCTCAGTGTGTTAATAAATGCTTTATTAACACATATTCCTGCTGTAATTCATGATTAAGTCAGGTAGTTATAAAACATTTAGTAGTTGCCAGCCATCTGTTTTTGTGAGCTCATCTAAAGTGAGGACTGTTTATACATTATAAAGCACTCCCAAAGAAGATTTAAAGACTCATTAATCTTCTAAACAGAAGTTAAACAAAGACAACACACAGGGATACAGAACACAGAAATATTCATTTCAAGAAGCAAAAAATGAAACTGTACAACTAAACCTCTGCAATTTCATAGAAAAAAAATAAAAATAAAATAAAAATTCAAGTGTACAGTTTAATTTTTTTTGCATCTTAAAATAAATATTTCTGAGTTCTGTATGATTATTTTTTTCTGTTAGGAAGATAACTGAGCCTTTAAATCTCTTTGTAATAGATATGTTTATAAATCAAGAACAAGGCATTTATAGCTGTATTAATAAACTGCTTACTAATGACTATTAATGTTGGAACAATGCTTTATAAAGGATGAACTGACTATTTACTAATGCTTACCTAATGATTCATAGCATGCAGTTATTATAAAGTTCTACCAAAGATTGTATTACTGCACTTAATACAAAATAATGGAGAACCCATCATTCTTTTACTAACTTTGCTCTGTTTCACCATAGGAGATATAGACCACTCTAGACATGTACAGATATCACTGCTATGACATATGAATGAATGAATGAAGCATTTATATAGTGCTTTGTGTATTGTTGTACACCCAAAGTGCTTTACAATCATATAGGGGGTCTCTTCTCAACCACCACCAGTGTGCAGCATCCACTTGGATGATACGACGGCAGCCACAGTGGCGCCAGTGCGCTCACCACACACCAGCTACAGGTGGAGAGGAGAGAGAGATAGAGCCAATCAAGTGGATGGGGATTATTAGGAGGCCATGATTGATAAGGGCCAGTGGAGGGAATTTGGCCAGGACACCGGGGTTACACCCCTACTCTTTACGATGAGTGTCATGGGATTTTTAATGACCACAGAGAGTCAGGACCTCAGTTTAAGTGTCCCCGTCACTATACCGGGGCATTGGGACCCACACAGACCACAGGGTGAGCACCCCCTGCTGGCCTCACTAACACCTCTACCAACAGCAACCTAGTTTTCCCAGGAGTCTCCCATCCAGGTACTGACCAGCTCAACCCTGCTTAGCTTCAGTGGGCAACCAGTCTTGGGCTGCAGGGTGATATGGCTGTGGCAAGGCGTTTTTATACATATAGCAATTAAATGGATTCAGACCTACTTGATCCTAGCAATGTATGCACTAAGGTTTGCCCAGACACAACTAGTCTATAAAACTGCATGAAAATATGTGACATAGGCCAATTCGCTGCCAAACAAATATCTTGAACTGAAATTCCACTAAGTAGGGACCCTGATGTAGTCATACTTCATGTGGAGTGGGCTCTCAAGCCCTTAGGCAGTTGAGAACCCCTGCATGTATAAGATAAAGATTAAAGGCCAGTTTTACTAACAGCTAGCGCCAGCGCAAACCGTCTTTCGACGTTAAAATAGTACTGTCAGGTTTTACTAAAGACTCGCAGTGACGAATTGGCGCTGAAAAGGCGTGGACACAGTTATTTTTGCACCTGACCTTATTGAATATGCATTTGTAGGAGTTTCCTTTTCAGATGCAAAAGTTATGGGAGGAGAGTATTCAAATGAATCACGCAGCGAGATTTACTAACGTTTGTGCTCGTTAAATTACTGGTATTTGCACCATTATTTAACACCCAAAAAAACATGTCTTAAACTATTTTGCGCTTGAAATGGCTGCAATTATTGTTGCTAGAGGAGGTACCGCAGAGAGAAGGGTAGAAGGGAGAGGATTTTTACACACGTATTAATTTATTTTGAATGCCAGAAGAACAAATTATCCGAACATATCGTTTACCAAGCCATGTTATTTTTAATTTGCTTCAGGAAATAAAAGACGACTTGGAATCATCAACTAGGAGTCACACAATACCAGCTCCATCAAAACTTCTAGCAAACCTTCATTTTTTGGCCTCCAATTCTTTTCAGCGTACTGTGGCTTCTTTATTTCTTTACATCTTATTTGCGACTATGCTAATTTGTGCTGCACTTGGTGTATTGCATTGGTCGATATGTAAATGAGATGTTGCGCCTGTGTTCTTTAATTTGTGCGTTGTTAGTAAATCACCCGCAGAAATTTCCCTCCCATCGGCGCTGTTTTGGAATTGCGCTCTCGCGCTAGTTTGCCCTGTTTAGTAAAACTGACCCATAGTCTCTACAATCCAAAGGGACAGCAGTTGACAAGATGGTGCAAAGGCTTGAGAAGCTGGCAGAGCCAACAGGTCTAAAGCAAATGGTTTTAACTTGCTTTAAAGTGTCACTTTTTGCCAGCCAAAAATCTGTTCCAGTGTCATTAGTGATGGTTTGTCGTGAAGGCTCTTCCTCATACTCTCTGATCTGCTCAATTCAGTACTCATACACTGTCTGAAATGTTTTCTGTGCGGGCAGAAATCCATACCAAATTAAGTTCTCCTTCACGTCATCTTGAGCTTGAATGGTTTAGAATAACTTTACTGTTTAAATTGCCAGAACGTGCAGTTGAATGATAAACTTTGGCCCTGGTCCTGGGTAATCAGGGATTACTGCCGAGCCCTGTAGTGCATTTCACACTAAAAAACTAAACATTTAATAATTTAAGGTGCTTACTTTACCTGCATGAATTTAGGGATGAGTTGTCTGCAAATGTTGGCTCAAGTTTGTAGTGTTTTTTCTGGAGATCGTCAATTCACAAGGTTTACAAACTCTTGTTTTCCTCGACATCAAATATGAAATGTATCCATACATCCGTGCTTGTTTTTCTCCCTGAAATTGACATTTTTGACTATTTAATGCGACGTGCAGCAAGTGTACGCTGACTTGTGTGGCACCAGGTATATTGTTAAAATGCAAATGTGCGCATTAGGGGTGCAACGATATGCGTATTCGTATTGAAACGTTCGGTACGAGGCTTTCGGTTCGGTACGCATTACAAACCGAACGATTCGTTGGACTAATCCTATTACGTTTGGAATATAAAAGAGCTTAAAGTGTGTGACATATAATGTTCTCAGTGCCACTGCGCTCAACAACGCAGCCCAAACGATGTAACAGGCATCGTGCTGTCTGCCCCGTGATAACCTCCCCTTGCTGGGGTGCGTCGAAAGACATGATCTTGTATCGACGATAGCCAGAGATATTGCCAAAAACATCAATTATTGGCAATATTAAGACTATGTGGCATTTCCAATTAATGTAGGCCTGTTACGTTCTTATTTTTATTAGACCTGTTATTATTATTATTAAGAAGTTACTTTTATTATTAAATTACAATTACAATTAATTTGCCCCGCAATAATTACCACATAACTGACACGCTGCGAGGATAAGATTAGGCTATTTACTCCTCAATTAAAAGGTATTTTAAAACAGGTCTATTAGGCTATACAATAAATTATAGTCCTATAATTAAAATATTAACACTGCAGTCATCAATAAAAATCAATGAAATAAAAAGCTTATATTTCAAGCACCTACTTTCAAAAACAACCTGTCTTCTCATTTGTTTTCAGTATGTACGGGCCACAAGAGAAATATTAAGGGAATAAATGAAAACAGCTATAGGCTATACCGTTATCAGCATGCTGAAGTAGATTCGTCTCGTCGTCTCTGAGAGAATAAGCGGCGTCAGATGCCGAAAGCTTCGTCATTACTCCATCATTACGTGTTTACTTTCACTTTCTGCTTATAGTGAATTGACTGAGATTAAGATGTTCACAGGCATAAATATTGTGCAAAGTTTGCACGTGCTTGTGTGATATCCATTGTCTTACCTTCATGGTTTAAAACAGAAATATTTCCAACATTACGACGTAACCAATTACCCCCACACCCCGTATCGAAAACGTACCGAACCGTGACACCACTGTGTCGTATCGAACCGAACCGTGAATTTTGTGAACCGTTACACCCCTAGTGTGCATCTAATCTCCCTTCCACTCAAGAGATTTAGTTGCGATTGGTTCTTTCCAAATCGTCCCTCCGTAACATTTTCTTCTTGGTTTTAGTTACTGACGAAAATGTCAATTGATTTGTCATAGTTTTCATCATTATATATATATATTTTTTTGTCATCGTCTCGTTTTTGTTCGTGAAAAAACTGTTGTTGATGAAAATTATTCGTCATAGAAATTAACTCTGGCTTGAATCGAAGTAGGTACCCAGAGAGCAAGAGAGCAGGTGAAAACCATTGAATCAATGTTAAAAATAGATAATTTGTCAATGTTTATGGCATTGAATTAATATCACTTTTGCACCCGCAATTAATGTTGAAAAAATATTGACATTTCAACAAACGACCATTATTGTGATCAGTGTTTGCTTTTGTTGGGCTCTTAAATTAAATTGTTAAATCACTTTTTATTGACTTTTCATCTGCTTTCAATACCATTCAGCCACATATTTTAGTTGAGAAGCTCATTAATGAATTTAGGTTGGATTTTAGTCTCGTAGGATGGATTTTAGATCACAGAGTGTTAAAAGTAAATGAGTGTTTTTCTGAATGGCTGGTGTCATCTACTGGGTCACCTCAAGGATGTGTCCTCTCTCCTTTATTATTTATCTTGTACACAAATGACTGTAAGAGTAGTTTTAGAAATAGGCATATTATAAGATTCGCTGATGATTCTGTAATCATTAATCTTTTGAGTGAGGAGGACTCCTGTGGTTGATGATTTCACTATTTGGTGTCAGAATGCTTTATTAAGACTTAATGTTCTTAAAACCAAGGAGATGACTTGATTTGAACTCAGTATATGCAAACAAGCATTAATGGAGTGGGTATTGAGAGTGTTGTACAGTATAAGTATTTGTGTACGGTCTAGGATAATAAATTGTGTAAGAGGGGGAAGCAAAGATTGTATTGTTCGCAGAAACTAAGGTCATTTAGTGGGGCAGTCGTGGCCTAATGGATAGCGAGTCGGACTTGTAAGCAGAAGGTTGTGGGTTCGAATCTCAGGTCCGGCAGGGATTGTTGGTGGGGGGTGAATAACCAGCGCTCTCTCCTCCTTCAATACCATGACTGAGGTGTTCTTGAGCAAGACACTGAACCCACAACTGCTCCCCGGGCGCTGTAACATGGCTGCCCACTGCTCCGGGTGTGTGCTCACTTAGGATGGGTTAAATGCAGAGAATACATTTCACTGCTGGTTATATTCTCTCTATGTAATTGTGTATGTGACAAATAAAAAATAATCTTAAAAAAAAATAATTTAATTTAATGTGGACAAAACATTGATGTGCATGTTCTACAGATCCTATATAGAGTATATTGATTTTTCACTGTTGTGTTTGTTTAATTCTCTAAATGTGAAAAACAAGAATTGTCTTGAGAGGACTGTAAACCAGGGAAGTAAAATAATGGGGAGGAAGCAGATGCCTATGGCTCAGTTATATCAAAGACGGCTTCTGGGTAAAGCCCAGAGCATTTTGTTAGATGATGCCAACCCTGCACTGTAAAAAATGATTCACTATATTCAAATGAGATGCTTACAATTAACCATTCAATACGAGTAAAATAGCATTGAAAAATTAAGTAAAATTTAAACAAAAATATTGGTTTCAAAAAACAAGAAAACACCATGCTAAAGAATACTATGCCATGCTGGCATGCACAACATAGTATTCATTAGCATGGGGGGGGGGTTGTCCAATGAAACCGATATTTTTGTTTAAATTTTACTTAATTTTTCCATGCTACTTTACTCGTATTGAATGGTTAGCATTTCATTTGATTAATTCTAATGTGTTGAATTTAATTAATAATATTGCTTGTGATATTTTGAATCAAATATAGTGAATCATTGTTTATAGTGGTGTATCATGAGTTTCACCTTCTCCCTTCTGGCATTCGGTATAGAACCCCTATTAGTCAAATCATTCGGTTTAGACATTAATTTATCCCCTCTGCTGTAAAGTTTTTAAATTTCAGGTAAAAACTTTTTAGGAAGGAAATTGAGTGTGTTTTGTTGTCCTATGTGATATGCTTGTATACTGCATCGAAATTGCCTTCAGGAGATAAATAGAGATGAACTGAACTGCTCTTGAAGTTTACCCAACTATGACTACTTCCGCTGCTGAGAAACCCGGAAATGTGAATAAAGGTCTATTTCTCTTGTATACTCGGTTTAAATGGAAGTGCTGTGTTTCCTGGTGAACAGGCCTTTATTAACAACTTTCCACCAGACAAAATTATGGTTGTTCATCAGTCCCTGTAACATCAAAACACGACGTAACGTTAAATGTGATTCAATTTAATGCTGACAAAAAAAAAAAGACTTCATAGCAGCTGCTTGCTACTGAGCCAACATAAAATCCTACCAAATTATCAAATACTGGTAAAGACAAATCAAACTTCTATTTCAGTCTCTTTAGTTAACTTTAGCTCATTAAATTAGTTAACATGTGTCTAGCGTGTAGACAAGGTGACATGCATTGACATTACTTCAGCCTGCCAGCTAAAAATATATATATTTGCATCCAACTCAAATTATTCTATTCAAATTTACATTGTTCGGACCATCAACAAGAGAGTCATTATTCCAGAGGATAGTAAAACAATTTAAACACCAATTAAACCATTTAAGGAGCAGTGTTTTTTTCTTAAAATACTTATATTAAAAGAGGCAGACATTATTTTAAGTGTAAGGACTTCTCTCCAGTGGGCTGATGGGACAGTAAAGTGTCCAATGCATACACACTTGAGAATCACTGGAAGTACTGGGTCATCTGGGTACTTTCCACCAAATGTTTTCTAATACTAACAACTCCATAACTTACATAACTTCATATGGCAGAAATAGTATGTGGTTTCAAATTCCAATATGGCTGCAGAATTTGCATCAAAACTTGAGAATCCCGTCAAAGATGACTTCTTTTGCTAGAACCCTGTGATGAAACTGTCTGATTATTGATGATAATTTTAAAATTAAGAGATTAATCAAATGCATGCTAATATTATTAATTTAATTTGTCTGGACTAAAAAAAAATAATTAAGTAGTATCTGAGGCTAGTGCACAACACTGAGTGATGCTCACAAATATACAGAAGAACGGTTAATATAATATAATTAAATAAAACATAAAAATGATATTTATGTCTTTAATTATAATCCAGAAATATTACTTTAGAGTTATAAGAACAGCTCTACTGACCTCCAGTGTTCCTAATAAACTCCGATCACATTAAACCTGACACAACACATCAACTAATCCTAACTAAACTGCTGCATTCATAAAGAAATGTGGAGCTGAAAACAATAACATGATTGTTTTTTGACCGTAAATTCAGCATAACTCTATAGTACTAAACACCTATATTTGTGGCATCCTAATATGTATTTATTTTTAAATGGGGAGGGGGCATCTGCGAGCAGAGCTGGTAGATTACTTACAAATTGTCATCCGTTACTGATTACATGACAAAAATTGTAGTTAGTAACGTAATCCATGACATTACACATTGCAGGTAATATAATCAGATTACTTTTGATCTAACTCGTTTATCACATTGATTTACACAGGATGATTTTATACCATAATGACGTAAAAATACAAAGTGTGAGAAAATATATTCCTTTCATTGTAATTAACAACATGAAGTGCATTAAACATTATATTACATCAATGTTCCCCAAACCGGGGTTCGTAAAGGAACTGCAGGGGGTTTGTGAGTTTAATGAAAGGCAAGTAATTAAATCATAAAAATAGTGCTTCTATAATATTTCACTGTCCATGGAGCAGACCTGACTCACATTTCAGTGCTGGTTATATACTCTCTGTATGATCATGTATGTGACGAATAAATCTTGAACTTGATTTAAAATAAATCATACACTTACTAAAGATGCAATATTTTGTTTACCTGCGCGCCATATGACCATTAACCAATGTCAGAGAACTGTGAACATGCAAATGTGATAATTATTAAAATATTTATTTTAAAATCTCAGGGGTCACTGATTATGATCACTTTTTTAACTTTAGTGTAATGTTGCTGTTTGAGCATAAAAGTAATCTGCAAAGTTATGATGCTCAAAGTTCAATGCAAAGGGAGATATGGTCTTTTACAGAATTGCTGATTGACCAAACCTTTACAGTAAATATATTAGATGAAAGAGCTCTCTTGGCGGGCCTTCCCGCATGTACTATCAAGCCTCTGCAACTGATCCAGAATGCAGCAGCCAGAGTGGTCTTTAATGAGCCGAAAAAAGCTCACGTTACCCCTCTCTTCATCAGGTTACACTGGCTACCAATAGCCGCTCGCATCAAATTCAAGGTACTGATGTTTGCCTACAAGACCACAACTGGCACTGCACCAATATACCTAAACTTGCTAGTTCAAACTTATGCGCCCTCCAGAAGCTTGCGTTCTGCAAGTGAACGACGTCTTGTGGTGCCATCCCAAAGAGGTACCAAATCACTCTCACGGACCTTTTCCTGGACTGTGTCCAGCTGCTGGATGACCTCCCGATCTCAATTCAAACAGCTGAGTCTTTAGCCATTTTCAAAAAACATCTAAAGACACATCTTTTTCGCCAGCACCTGACTAACTAATACTAACACTTAAAAAAAAATTCCTAGCTACGTGTACTGTGCTAGACTATCTGAGACTTGTCATGGCACTAAATGATTAAATGTAAATGTAAAGAGGTTTAGATGCACAAATTCTCGTTATTTCTAATTTGCAGACATCCTCAAACTTTGTCATTTTAATGAGTTTGAAAGACAAAAGCCTTTCAATAATACATGGTTAGATAACGTACTGAGTGATAATTCAAATAAAAATGAATGTGCTCATCAGTAGTTGATGCAATGTTGAAACTTAAACCTGAAATGATTTTTGTAAATCACTGGTCAAATCCTGTCGCCACCTGAATCATGACGATCTTTGTGTGAATCTCCACAAACCTGAAGATATAAGCGGTCGAGTATTTTAGAAAGGAACATTTAAAAGATAAGAGGAATTAGGGAGAATCAATAAATGATTAATTTATTTCTATTATGTGAATAATATGTAATCCATAAAGTAACTGTAGTCTGATAACGAGTATTTTAAAATGTAACTTTAATTACAAGTACTGATCTGATTACATAATCCAATACGTAATACTCTGTCTGCGAGTGTAATTCAGTTTAAGCTATCAGCAATGGAAAAGATCAGGCCCGTATTCACAAAGCATTTTATCTTACACTAAGAGTTCTCCTAAATAGCAGTAAAAGCTTTTAACTAAGAGTTTTCTCTTAAAACCTGTTCAAGGAGCTGCTGAGACACACTTGTACTGAGGAATAGAGAGAAGTCTGAAGCTCAGAGTAAAGGGGCGGGGTTTACCTCGTTGCTATGGGTGATGTCAGCATGCTTACTAACTATGCACACAGTGATTGGCTGATAGGAGAGGGGAGTGGTCTGTCAAAGATTTATTCATAGAAATAGTTAATTGCCACATTCAAATAAAGATTTTAAAATGCAGGCTAAGTGTCACTAATTAAACAATATAATATATATATGTATATGTTCAGCTAATCATCAGCCTGCATGCTTCTCGTAAACAAATTAGTGAATATGCATATAAACAGCCTTTTAATTAACAGAGTAGAATAATCACGGCTGATAGTAAGACATGCAAACGTAAAAGAAAACCAAACTAGACGCAAGAATAGCTGATACTTCTTGCCCAGCTGGTTAATGAAAAGGATATAATCAAAGGAAAATCTGTCCTTAATTTATCTGTCGACTGGGAGAGAGTGTGGTCTAATCTCAGCTTAACATCTAAAAATCTGGCTCATCGTCTTATTCACTTCAAAGTCATTCATAGAGCATACATAACTCCTTACAAAAGATTTAAAATGAAACTACAGTCAAATTTGAACTGCCATATATGTAACACTACATCATCAGGCACTTTTCTTCATATGTTTTGGGAATGTCCTGTCGTCATCAGTCTCTGGACACATGTAAACCTGGTTTTGTCATCATTACTGAGAATTGATTGGTCTGTTAACCCAAGTTTATGTCTTCTTAATGATGATTCTGGTCTCTAGTTCAATACAAAAGAGAATGTTGTTTGCTGGTTTTACAGCTGCGAAGACAATAATCCAGAACTGGTTTACACCACACATGTGTAGAAAAACATATTGGATCCGTAGCCTCCTGCAAATTGTCTCATGTGAATGTACAACGGTGTGAGTTGGTGGGGCCAAGCCTTCTACCATTGATGCTTGGCAGTGTTTTTTGTTGGACATACGTGATTGTATAAAGGAGTGACTTTTGTGTTCTTGTTGTCCTTCCCTCTCTCCCTCTCTTTTGATTGGACCTTGAGATGTTGAGCATGTGTCTGTTGTTATATTTTGGATGTTATGTTATGTTGTGTGTGAAAAAAAAAAAAACAAAGTTGATAAAAAAAAAAGGAAAATTTGGAGTTGGGATAACCTCCAAACCCTAAAGGTGATACCATTTTAAAGGCTCATTATCGTCAAATGTTTACGTTCAGAGGCAGATTGCTGACAACAGTCATTTTAGGATAGTTGTGAGTTGGTTTTAGTGACTTATGAGTCTTCTCTACTCCTAACGTTTCACAGATTTAGCTAGTTTTAGTGCTAAAACGCTTTGTGAAATACTCTGAGCAAAAATCTAGGACTGACACGCCCACTATTTTTAAGATTTTCTCCTAAATCGGCGAGTTATGAGCTACTTTTAGCTTTAAGATGTTTTGTGAATACGGGCCCAGGTGTGGAGTTCATGCCATCAAGTCTTTGAAAAGACAAGACTCAAACATGAATATCCAACTTACTGACTACAGCTTATTCTGCTTCGTTTTCAGAGTTGTGCTTATTTTGCATTTGGATGTCTATACTACTGCTCATTTCTTCAACTCGCAACTCTCCAGTCATTATAAGTGATTTCATCACCAGATATAAATTAATATATGTTTTGTAGGTTTGGCCCTCCATAAAGTAAATGCATTTAAAATGGAAAAAAACCTCCTTGATTCAGCAATTACTTTAAAAAGCACCATCAGAAGCTTCTTTATAATCTTTCAGATATTACAGAGAAGCACCAGTGTGACACATTTGAATATTTATTTGAATAGGTACAGAGCCTGTAGTCTACGTCTGACAGGATAGGTATACCATCTATTTTTTCTTCTTTTGAAACTACATATTTGCAAACAAAGAATGCTGTTGGGGAGGGTGGGCTGGAAATAAAACAATGTAGCCATCAAGAGGTTATGCAAAACAGAGACAGCTCTACAGTCAACTAAAATTAAGAAACAAAAGGATGGTAAACCTAAACAGCGCTTTCATAGCGTTACCTGTACGTGCTTTAGGATGAAGGCACAGCACAGTCCGCCACTGAACATGAATATCTACAAATAACGATGGACTCTGTATTTGCACTACAATAGGAGATTGAGTTTCGTCCATCTTGCTAATGTTGACACCTCCAATGCTGCAATGTGCAAAACGGTGGAGAATTGATTGTTGGTGAGGGGCATAAATGGGCAAAAAAAGAAAAAGTCACGAACATTACAGTAGGTACTTAAAAAAAAAAAAAAAAAAAAAAAGCTTACACTTACAAAACTAAAACCCACTAAAATGAACTATGCCGCAGTTTAGCACATGCAAAGGATATGTCTGACACCTCGCACACATAAAACACCTCCCCACATGATCAAAGCCATCGGAGCCGGATTTATTCCCCAGAACAGAAGAGGAGGAAACTCATCATGAAAGCAGAGCGCTTAATAAATGTACAATAGCCCGGGTCTGTGCAAAGGTACAACAGTGCACAATGTGTATTACATGTATTTACACCAGCACTGAAAAATAAAAGCAGAAACGGGGGGGAAGACGGAAAAAAAAAAACACTGGGACAAAACACACGTCCCCAACGACCTCCTCGACGCAACACCCAAAACTCAGTCCAGTGTCATCAACACTAAATAACAGTTAAAAGAAAAGGGAAAATTAAAGTCATGACATTGTCTTCTTTAGATCACTGATGTCCAGTCATTCCACTGAAGGAGATTTATTTTAATTACTCGTTTAGCCTCCTCTTCCAGGCTATTCCACAATTTCCCGTTGAATTTGTCACCTTCCACACGATGTCGACTCGCTGCGTTCGTTACATTCAGTCCTGCGTTTCTCCAGTCAGTCAAGCACACACACACACACACACACACGCATCACGTCCATTCAGTTGCGCACACGCAGCACAGAGATGTGCCGCTGGACTGCGGCGTGAAGGGAGAGGGCTCTGGCCTGCTGGGTCCGTTCTCCAGCACGATGAACGTGCCCCTCAGCTCAGGGGCCACTCACACACACACACACATGCCTCAGGCCACCTCAGAAGTGTGTTTGCGTCTCTTTGTTGTTGACGTTGGTGGTGAGGTTCTCCTTTAGCGTTCTTACCTCAGATTATTCCCGTGAGACGTCTTTGTTATTCCTATTGGTTCGGTTTGGTTTTGTTGAAAAGACACGCTTTCGGTTTAGATGATCGTGTTTTGAAACGTAGTAGTCAGCCACTCACTCGCACTCGCTCGCATCCACTCAAAGCCGTCCCGACGCTTCCTTCAGAAGGACCTCCACTCAATTTCTCTTGGATTAGATGCAGCTGGATCCCATCAGTCAAGCACAACGGATCTAATATTTCTCACACTCTCTCGCGCTCTCTCTCGCTCTCTCTAATTATTTTTTTAATGTTGAACAGAGTGCTGCATCACAAACAAAACTCCGGATTTCCCCGTCGCGTCTAGAACTGGAAGCCTTCTGCTGGCACGTTGGTGGAAGAATTGAAGCTGTACGTTCCTCCTTGGATCGCTTCGGGAACCAGGTTGGAGTCCTCGTCGATCTGAAAGAAAGGAAAGCACAAGAGGTTTAAAGAGTGAGAATCAGCAAGAGCTGCATTTGACTTCAAGAACGAATCTAGCCATTCATGAGGGATAGGTAACAAAAATATACATTTACATTAACAGATGTATACTTGTGCTCCTCATTATTGCTCTGAAGCCAGAAAAATAAACTAGTGCTGTCAAACAATTAATCGTGATTAATCGCATCCAAAATAAGAGTTTGTTTACGGTGTATATTTATTATGCATATATAAATACACACATGCAGTATATATTTTGAAAATATTTCCATGCATATTTATATAATATATAAATATTTAATATATGAACTTTGTTCATAAATATGCATGCATGTGTGTGTACTATATATATATATATATATATATATATATATATATATATATACACAAAAACAACACACGTAAAACTTATTTTGGATGCGATTAATTGTGATTAATCATTTGACAGCACAAAATAAAAAACACGTTACAGAATACATGTCAAAAAAGAAATGTGCAGAAACTTACATCATCAGATGAGAAGAACTGATCGATTATTTCATAAGCCAGTTTGTAGATGTCCTCATTCTCGTGATTCTGCAGCTGCTCGATTTTCTCCAAACCTGAGCAAACAAATGATCAAAATTCATCAGAAACACCTCCCACAGTAAGAGATTAACACAAGGCCTAAGACTTTAAAAAGAGGAATAATCTATGAAACGTGCTCAACCAAAGAGGAAGTCAAATTACACAAAAATATGATTTTTTTTTTTTATCTACAATTCTGTTACAAAAATGTCTACTGTTTTGAATCTTTGTTTGATTTGATTGACACATTTTAGATTTGTAAAAAATTACTATGAATTAATCTGAAATTATGATGTGATGATGATATTAATTGACAGTTGAGGGCTGAATTTTTATTTCCAAAAAAATAAAAAAATATATTTTTTTGGATTTGAACGATCTCGACACGGATTCATAATTCAAGATATATTCTCAATATTGTAGAATTTGTATAATTCACGCAGAAGTTTAAAAAGGTCACGAAACATCTAGTTTTAATGGGTATATTTGAACAATGAAATAGAACACAAGAATAAAGTTGTCATTAGAAAGCAGATATAATTGATCATTTGAAATTCAAACTTAACAGTTGTGGCTTTGTTGTTCATTTTAACCAGTAATTTAGAAATGTACCAAATGGGAGGGTTTGCGTTATAGTTTACAGCATTAACTGAGAAATGTGTTTTCACCTTTAAGTCAGCATTAAACTAAAACCGTTTAATTAGGGCTGGGCGATATGACCAAACAAATTATCATGATAATCACGATAAATGTCAAATCTTTATTTCTTTCATGTTTAAAGCCAGATTTTTGCTCCAAAGTGAAAGTAGTTCCTTAAAATAAATCTTGATTGAAAAATTAATTTCTTAGTTTCTAATGAGTGATATTGTTTCAAATCAAGAAACAGGTTTGTGTTGCCTGATAATATTAATAATCTTACTTTTTTTGTCTCTTGGAAATACACATTTAATAGTAGCTTGAGTTAGGATGCAGATGTAAATTTGTTCATTATCATTTTTATATGGTGAAATTTAATTATTCTGAGTTAGTCCAAGTTTTTTTTAATTACACATTGGTCTCCCACAGTAGCATACATTTAATTCTTGATAAACACGGTTAAAAACCACACATATAGCACCTCAAAACCATGGTAAAAATATAACTATGGTTTTAGGGATTTGTTCGAAAACAGTAGTCTAAAAACATTCAGTATAAATGCACACGTGCTATAGCTTAATCACAAATACATACTATAATTATATACCATTACTCCTACAATAAGATTCAATATAAATATCCCTCATTTCTGACACAATAGCACTGTGCAGTTAGTGTTACTACAGTAAATCCATGGTAAATGATGATGTAGACTGAAAGTCTTCTGTCTGTCAGCGCCGTTTCATCTGGCTTTAAGCTTAAATCACAAGTCCTGTTTAATTCATTTATTTGGACTTTCTCTCTGGTGAGGTACACTGAATTTCTTCAGTCATTTAAAGGTGCTGTATGTAGGATTTTGACTCTACTAAAGCATAAAAATACCATAATATGCTTGCAGATATTTATGAAACATGCTAAGTTAACATACTTGTTTATCTGAAAAACAATGCTACAGTCAGTTATTCTCCTTTGAAAATGTGCGTCCGGCCCGGAATGTCTGTGTTCGTTATGGTTTGTGAAACCCTCCCACTGCCAGTTTACCCAATTGTATTTCGGCACCCCGGGTTGCCAGTTGGCAGAAAACACAGCGTATTTAATTACATTCATCATCATGTGTGCTCGTCCCTGTTGGTGTCGTTAATCTGGCAACCTGTGTGTGCCGTCAAGTCTGAGGAGGAGGGGCTGGTGAAAAAAACATCTCCAATATTTTGAATTTGGACTGCAATACCTAGTTCAACCGCTAGGTGTCAATCCTACATACAGCACCTTTAATGCTCTTTAACACCACCTCTTTCTTCAATTGACCTTAAGCATACATTCAGAACGGACTCCATCCATTCAACAACTGATGGATTGAACAAAGTCCTGTCCCACATATTTTCAATAATTTTTCACTTTGTCACAACACAGATACTATATTGTGACCCCGACATGTACCTGATATTTTCAAATGAAGAGGAAGGGAGCAGACACCTGACGAGTTTAAAGTGTGGTATGCAGTTCAAGTTAAGTTAGATTACAGTTCATCACTGCATAACTGTCTACTAAAGCAGTGTTTCTCATCCCTGCTCCTGCAGCACACCAGCTCTCAATATTTTATGTGTCTCCTCTATCAAACACACTTGATTGGCTGGTGTCCTCCAACACTAGCAGCTCCACCCATCACTCTCTGCTCACCTCCACACTCCTCGATCAGGTTGGCGATGGTCTCGGCTTCTTCATCAGCCATCTTGAGAATATTACTGAGCCCGTCCAGAACCACCTGCACCACCTGAGCGTCTTTGACGATCAGCAGGTTACAGAAGGGAGGAATCACCTGCTGCTGGATCAGGTACGCCACCTACAGGACGAGACCACAGCATCTGAATACTGCCTCTTTCATGCATAAGCATGTGTGTATGAGTGAATAACACACCTGATCCTTTCTGCCGCTGATGGTCAGGTTGCTGATGGCCCACGCCGCCTCCTTCTGAGTGCCAAAATCTCCCTGTGAGACAAAGCACCAACATTTAAAGACAAAACCAGTGATCATTCACCATTCTCTACCAATGGTAACAGCACTGCAAAAACTAAACTGCTACTGGTCTCTACACTACCAGCCAAAAGTTTCTGAACTAAGATTATTAATGTTTTTAAAGAATCATCTTCTGCTCACCAAGCCTGCATTTATTTGATCCAAAGTACAGCAAAAGCAGTAATATTGTGAAATATTTTTACTATTTAAAATAACTTTTCTATGTGAATTTAAAAATGTAATTTATTTCTGTGATCAAAGCTACATTTTCATCATCATTACTCCAGTCTTCAGTGTCACATGATCTTCAGAAACCATTCTAATATGCTGATTTGCTGCTCAAGAAGCATTTTATTATTATTAATATTTAAAACAGTTCAGTACATTTATTTCAGGATTCTGTGATGAAATAAAAAGCTTTTGCAGCATTATACACTATACCATTCAAAAGCTTGGAGTCAGTCAAAAAAACAGGAAAAAGTGATAAAGACATTTATAATATTACACAAATTTCAATTTTAGATAAATGCTGTTCTGGAAAAAATTCTACTCAGCTGTTTTCAACAATGAAAAATGCTTTTTTGAGCAGCAAATCAGCATATTATAATGATTTCTGAATGATCATGGGGAGTAATGATGCTGAAAATTATAATTATAGGAATAAAATTACATTTTTAAATATATCCAAAACAGAAAAGTTACTTTAAATAGAAAAAAAAAATCAATTTGACTGTTTTTGCTGTACTTTGGATCAAATAAATGCAGGCTTGGTGAGCAGAAGAGACTTGATGAAAGAGATGAAAACATTAAGTTTTAAGAGACTTTCAAAAAACATTAAAAATCTTACTGTTCAGAAACTATTTTGTTTTGTTTTGTTGTTAATGTATATGTCACCATTATGTGTAACTTCTCATTTATAGTGAATTAATGTTGTATTATTGTTGGCTGTCCTTATGTTAGTTTTATGTTACCTGCCTAGGGACTGCGGATGAAAAGTAGTTACTGTTACTAATTCTGGCATATTTACATGGTGTATTTTTATACAACAATGTTTATGAATATGCATGGTCCCTATTAAATAAACCAATAAATAAAATAAATAAAAAGATATATGCTATACTCTGCACCCCGTGAGCTCTACATGCATCTGTTGTTAAATACAATGAAGTCAGTGAAGAGCGCTCCGGTCACCAACCTTATCCAGCAGCAGAATAATCATGGGCACTAGATTGGCATCGATGACGGCCTGAACCTGCTGCTGGTTCCCTGCTGTGATGTTGGACAGGAACCACACGGCCTCCTGCAAGAGCATAACATTAGACTCATTAAACATGCTCCGAGCCGATGAGCGTGAGAGAGAGCCGGGCGGTCGGATCAGATCGCAGGGCGTGTGTGACGGGTCACGGGCCCTGCTGAGACTGTGGCGCCGGCGGCTGAGGGAGAGGATGATAGTGAGGCTCTAATCATCAGCTGGACCGCAGAGAAGCCTCTGTGTGAGCGGCCCGCCTCAGATGCACTCCTGTATCAGCACTGATCTCTGACACCCCGACCCTCAGCGTCATACACACACACACACACACTACTACATAAACACTTTAAACATTACTCTAAACATTATGCCATTCACTCACACCAGCGCCACACCTCAGCTGTCATCATATCCAACACAAGCACATCATTTATGCCTTGATTTCACTTTCAGGAGCATCTAGAGATCTGCATTTCACCCCAAAATAAATACATGAAATATTTCACAAAGACAATGAAAACAAGCTTTAACATGTTCAAAATAAACCCTCCAAACTCCGTAGATTGAAACTAGGGCTGGACGATATGGCCAAAATTTATAAATCACGATATATTTCTTAATTTAGGTCGATACGATATAATTCCAATATCGATATGAATAATATTTTTTTTAAAAAGCCTCAGAAAAAAATGCAGAGAAAGCCCAAAATGGATGTCTGTACCTACAAACTTCTGAAATATGAATTTACCAAGTCTATGAAACCTCCTCCTATATAACTATAATATTTTAGAAATAAAAACGGTACAAATAAATTATTTTATTTGTATTTAGCCTTCATACAAACAGGAACTGTGAAATCACCATCAAATAATCATAAGACTCTCAGACTCACCTTATTAATATTAATATCTTTAACTATAACATAGGTTAATTACTCTTATAGATTGAAACAAAAGTGCTTTAGCCAGGATAAAGAATGTGAAAAGTGTTCTGAGTTGCTGCAGGAAAAAAAGAATAATAAAAAAAAAGTGAGCAACAACAGAAACATGTTGCTGGAGATGGGTTTATTATTGAAAATGCAATCTGATTGTCTGCCAGCAGGAGGCGCTTTTGGAGCAGCAGAAACAGTGGTTTCCCCGGTAACGGCTGTAAACTAAGCAGCTCCGCTCATAAACGCTACTTTATCAGATAAAATGAAAATGCCATCGAAACTTTACTGAAGAGTCGGTTCCCTTCAAAGATACATTCATATAAAACACCCGCGCTGTGTTTTGATTTTGAAACGTGCAGTGCTCATGTTTATTCAACCGCCACAAATAAAAGTATAGGAAACAATGGTAATGTGTATATCGAAATATCAGAAATGTGTTAAATCAAATCATTGAAAAAATAAATAAAAAATATTGTGATATCTATTATTGAATTATTGTCCAGCCCTAGCTGAAAACCGAATTCATAAAAATCTCTTAATTATGATAAAAATTCACTTAAAGGTGCAGTGTGTAAATTTTAGCGTCATCTAGCGGTGAGGTTGCGAATTGCACAGAGAAGCTACGGTGGCTGACACAGGACAAAGATATCATCGTCTGAGACAGCACAGAGTAGTCAGTGGTAAATTAAGGAATTATATTTACTTAATTACTCAGTAAACCGATGTTAGTGAATATTATTTTACTTGTTCATCATTGTTTCATGAGCAAGAACATGACGAAACGCGCTCTGTAGAGCAGTTTGTCTGTTTACGGCTACTGTAGAAACATGGCAGCGCAAGACTTGTATATAGATGGAAATTGCGCAGTTCATTATGTAATGTCTTTATACACCTCTGAAAACATTGTTGTGTATATTATATTGCATTTCTGTCAATAGATCCTCCTAAATATTACACACTGCATCTTTAAATTTACTCGAGGCAAATCAATTTGTAGGAGATTGAGGGGTGAAATGTGACCCGAGGATGCTGTGAGAGTCACATGGGCACTTCTTACCTTGTTGATCTTCTCTTTGGGGTGTGTGAGGAGAGCTGGGAAGTGACCCAGAGCGTCACAGTTGAGCACCACCTGAGTCTGTTCATCCGTGCCGGTCACAATATTCCCCACCGCTCGCAGAGCTGCCGTCTGCATTCATAAAACAACATTACAGAGGCTACTAGTCATGTTAAACATTTAATGAGTGCAAAAAAAGTTGAGCATGTCTCTGAAGTGACCGATACAACGTGCTCTTCCGTACCTGAACTTTGACCTCCTGGTGGCTCAGTAAGGGGACGAGGTAAGGTACGATCCCCGAATCAATGACCATCTGGATCTGCTCGTTGCCGGCGTCAGTGAGATAGGACAGCGCCCAAACCGTGTCCACCAGGATCTGCACAGAACAGAGTTAAATCTGCCACCCGAGCGGTGCATTCACAGACAAAGAGCAAGAGCAGCACTTACGTTGACATCAGTGTGGTGAATGAGCACGCACAGCGCAGGGAGAATCTGTACGAAGACACAAGATCATCACCATGAACAAACAGAGCCACTTACACCTGCTATTAGCATGAATCTCTAGCAACTGATGCAGCAAATCACTGCATGTGAATGTGAGGAATACTGCAGACAGTCTGCAACACTGAGTAGGGCTGCACAATTACAACTGATCAAAAAACTAAAGATGCCGTGATTAATCTTGAAGTTTTGCAGCACTATAAGTAACCACAAACATGTATATTAAATGCATGAGTGCAATAACCAACCAGAGTTACTTAAATTAATTCAATATTAATCAGCGCAGGCTTATGGACTGAGTAGTTCTCTTGTATTATGCCCATGTGTTCACCATAAATACATGTTTAAAAAATAACTGGGCAGTGTAGACGAGGGACGGAAATTAAAGCAAGATGGCAGCAAAATGCCACCAAAGCTGGACAAATATCACGACGACTGCAAAATTGATATCATATAAATTAAATAAACTTGAAATTAATTGCATTTCAGACACATATGGTCAATATTTGATCCACTCAAATTTTAACTGTGGTCATTTAAACTCTTATATCAAACCAACGGTGAATTCCTCTCTTAGGTTTGACCAACATATCTCAGTAGTGAAGTCATGTTTTTCCATCTTAAACTTGCCAAAAGTTACATCTTTCTATCTTTTAAAGATCCTGAAAGAGTCATACATGCTTTTGTTTCATGACGTTTGGACTATTGTAACTCCTTGTATATTGGACTACCCCAATCCTCCATGTCACGGCTTCAAATGGTTCAAAATGCCGTAGCCAGATTTCTAACCGTGTTTGTAAACGAGAACACATTACTCAGATTTTATTGTCTCTAAATTGATTGCCAGTGCGTTATAGAGTTCAATTTAAAATTTCTGTTTGCTTTTAAGTCCTTAAATGGTCTGCCACCACCGTATCTGTCAGATCTTGTAAATGTGAATAGGTCAGCCAGATCCTCAGACAGTTATTACTCGGTCATATCCAAGATCAAGACTGAAGTTGACCAGTGGCCGGTCCAAGGCTATGGAACAGTCTTCCCTTATCTGTGAGATCTGCATCTTCTGTATATGATTTTAAATCTAAAGTTACAGTCTCACCTTTTTACTCTTGCATTTAGTTCATTATAAGTCTCATTTTACCTTATATTTTGTGTATTATTTTATTTTTATTTTACCTTCCTCCTTTGTACAGCACAGTGGTCAACTCTTGTTGTGTTTAGTTAGTAAATGAAATTGAAATGACTTCCTAACAAAAACACTTCCAAAGACAACCTCAGTAGAAATGCATGTCTTCAATCAATACACAACGGTTTCACTCATGAATGAATTAAGCATTTTTGAATGACCCAGTTAAGTGAATGATACAATGACCCATTCATGAAGACCGTCACGTGAAACCACCTACTGGAGGCTTTAGTTTATATTTAAAACCACTTCATATATCAATAATCAAAATTATTTAAACACTAATCTCATAATATTTTGTATTTGTAATTGCTGTGCAAATGCGCTCATGCCACCAAAATGACGTTTGGACGTCCAATAACTGCACTAAACAGTCTTGATTTTATTTAATTGATAACAGCACTACTTTCTTACTATTACAACTGAACTCGCTACAAAAAAATAAAATACAAAAGATGATTTCTAACCTCATTAATTGTATCAATGTCTACAATTAAAAAGGTTAGAAACAGGTGCAATAAAAGGCAAATAGACAATGAGTTATAATCGTGCAGCCAACAGGAGTGTATAGTTGGATCGATTCTCGATTTTTAACTAGTCAACTTGGAAAAGTGACTACAACGTGATTCAGATAGCATTTTCTTTATTAACCCTTTAGTTAAAGAAAATTATATTCCAAGTGCTCCACACATGAAGTTGTCAACATGTAAATGTTAAACAAATCACTTGTTAAATATCTTTGCAGAGAAGATGCATGAACTACAACTACATCTTGTACAGACTTGTCTTATACATGTTCAGAAATAACACGAGGAAAATGCTTTAAAACAAATCTCAAAACTCAAGGTAATTTAAATTCAAAATGACTCAAGTAGACTATTATTAACTATAAATGTTCTGTAAAAACAATGAGCAGCAGCTTTCAGTCTGTCACCATGATGCAAACATCAAATATCAGACATATAGTAGTAGTTTCAGGTTTTTTATTTGATTGCGCTGCTTTTCCATCGTTTTTTCTATGTAAACATGGTTTGACTGTTGCGCTCGCGTCTCTTGCATGAAACAAGGGCTGCTCGATTATGACAAATCATAATCGATTATTTTCATCAATATTGTAATCACGCTTATTTAACACTATTATTAGCGGGCCATATAACCCAAAACATTTTTTTTAATGCAAGTCTTAAAGTATTCAGTTAACAGCCTATAGAAATTGAATAATCAAATGTAAAATAAAACCAGTTTTCACTGTAAGAATTAAACTTCCTCCGTTTCTTATTAAAGCTACAGACCTTTTAAAAGACCTTCTGTGAAGAGCAATGTGTGATTTTGTCTTTGTCTTTCGTTGTCAGATTAAAGTGCCCCTATTATGGGTAATGAAAGGTTCATATTATGGTTTTGGGAGTCCACAACAACAGGTTGACATGCATGCAAGGTCAAAAAACACTTTCATTGTCTTATAATATGCATTTATTTTTTACCTTACTAGCTCAACGACTCCCAAATGATTCGCTCAACGATACAACAACGCTAATCTGCGGTGATTGGTCGATTGGTCTCATTTTCATCTCATCATGTCTGTAATGCCTGATAAAGCAGTGTTTGTGAGGACATTGCTGCTTTGTGTACAGCGTTACCGGGGAAACCGCTATTTTTAAATCGCTCTAAAAGCGGCACCTAGTAGCAAAGAATGAATTGGCATTTTCATTCAGACCAACGCGAAAAGACCAACAAGTGGGCAGCAATATGCTAATGTTTCATGTTGACATCAACATGAAACGCTTGGGACTCATTTTAAAAACGACTCGTTTCAATGATTCAGAGTCGACTCTTTCTTTTGAGAGACAATAACTTCATACATGGTGCACTTTCAGATTTAAACCTTTGCAGGATGTTTTCATTCACTTAGAGCTGTGTTACACACTGCATGAAAGATCATTTCCAAAAATCCATAATAGTGGCACTTTAATCACGTGCGCCGACGTGCGTTTGGATAGTTATTTTCTCTTTACGGATATCATTGGCATTTTGTCAAAGTGTCTAATTCTAACGTTTGGTAATATTTTAATTTTTTAGAAATCGAGGAATAGCAATTTTGAAAAAAATCACTAAATGTGAATTAATAAAATCTGAAAAATGGCCCAGCCCTATGATCACAAATGCATCACACTCATACCTCCTGGATGGTCTCCATGGGCGGGGGCGGGTCCTTGTGGCGGCACAGGTTGACCATGACCCAAGTGACGTTGCGGAGGAAGGTGATGGGTATGGAGGGGCTGATGAAGGACAGGAGAGGCTTAACCACTCCCAGACTGATGACGTAATCTCTGCACTGAGGACCATCACCTGTAACAGCACAGCGATCATTCATCTGACACAGCACTCCTATCCCATCAGCCTCTGATCATGAGACCGAACACAACCAGCGAAACAGGAGCACCCATCAATCACTTCATGGCTTCACATGGTGTTTGCCAATAGACAAAGCCCTTGATATTCAATCCGAACATGTGTTGAACCACATGACAATCAGGATGAGAAGCACAACTGCTCAGATGAATGGTGTGGCAATGACCTACCATCAGAAACTCAAAACGCTACATGCTGGATCTTTGACAACGACTGGTTGACTCATGTCAAATCCCATCAGCTCGGGATATCGCTCAAGCACATAAAGTAACAATCTTGCAGAGTTAATCACTTACCGATGATGTTCCCTAAAGCCCACACCGCCTGCTCACACACGTTCTGGTGCGGAGAATGCAGCAGCCGCAGGAACAGAGGAACCGCATCTACACAAGCACACAGATAAAGAATGAGACAAGTAAACACTGCACACAGTTACGCTCTCACTGATAATTAACTGCTAAATATATTAAATATTTCTGGTTTTGGTCAACTGTAGTTATTTTCAGATTGTTACTTGGAATCCAGCCAACCTAAATGCATAATTAGGGGTGAACATAAGAGGTGCGCATGCACAACCAAAACAGCGCTGGGCAAGTAAGTTCAGACCGCTCATTTGCATACAACATGGTTGACAGCTGTTAAAGGGTTAGTTCACCCAAAAATGAAAATTAGCCTGTGTTTTACTCTCCCTCGAGGCATCCTAGGTGTATACGACTTTCTTCTCTCAGACGAATCCAATCGGAGTTATATTAAAAAATTGTCCTGGCTCTTCTAAGCTCTATCATTGCAGTGGGGGGGGGGGGGGGGGGGGGGGGGTGTTTGTTCAACAGTGCAAAAGACATCAAATAAAGTGTGTGCATCCATAATAAAACATGCCTCATACGGCTCTGGGGCCTGAATAAAGGCCTCCTGTAGCGAATCCATGACTTTTTGTAAGAAAAATATCCATATTTCAAACGTAATAAACTTCTCTCACTTCATCTAACTGTCATAAGCAGAAGTCGTTCTGGTGGATGACGAGGACGTCAGCGTTGCGTGATTAGTGACGAACGCAGAGAGAGAACAAAACAAAACGCCGGTCACGAATTAGAAGCACAAACCGAGGATCTGTAAAGGAAAATGTCAGAGGATTTCAATATAAGCCAAGAGGAGACTGGTTTTGCTAAAGTAAGGAAACTTTGCTTCCTTAAACTCACGAGACTAGCATATCTCAGAGGAGCGATGCATACGTCATCCGCCGGAACGGCTTCAGTGTACGACAGATACCAGAAGTGAGAGAAAAGTGTTTATTACATTTGAAATATGGATATTTTTCTTACAAAAACACATGGATACGCTACAGGAGGCCTTTATTCACCCCCCGGAGGCACGTTTTATTATGGATGCGCGCGCTTTATTTGATGTCTTTTGCACTGTTGAACAGAAACACCCCCCCACTGCAATAATAACGCTTAGAAGAGCCAGGACAATTTTTAATGTAAGTCCGATTGGATCTGAAAGAAGAAAGCCATATACACCTAGGATGCTTTGAGGGTGAGTAAAACAGGCTAATTTTCATTTTTGGGTGAACTATTCCTTTGATGCACAATCACCGGTTTAGATCGACTAACTGAAATACTGTACAAGATTTACATTCGAACTCAAAGCATAAATCTAGGCTACACACTGCCGGTTTCAAAGCAAAACTGTGACATTTCATTCACTCTGCAGCGTTAAAACCGGCAGCACATTCTTACTTGCCGGCAACATTTTTATTTAATACTCATTTTCATTTTAAAATACAAGTATGACACTTTATTATAAAAAAAACTAAACAACTAAAAGTGCAATACTACTAATATATATATTTTTAGTGTGAGTGCAGTGAGGACCAAACCAATGAGAACCAGACTGAAAAACATGTGCAACTCTGTGTGCATAATACTACAAATATCGGCACAGTTTGGCCAAAATCATTGTACTGCGAATGTGATATACTACTATTAGGGTTGTCACGATACCATAAAAATGTCTTACGATACTATACCAGCTGAAGTATCACGATACCAAGTAGTATCACGATACCATGCAGTATTGTGTTAATTTAAAATTCAATTCTACAAAATGAATCAAAATTTCATAAATAAATATGTAAATGAAAACAGACAATATTTTTCTCTGAATACTTAATTAATGTGAATGAATGACTGGCTATTGTTATCCATGAAATGATCTAAACAAATCTTAGCACTGCACAGAAGCTGCATGAAGTGACATTTAGATGTGCATTTATACATTTAGACTGTATTTATAATTGCGTAAATAAAGTTATGCGATTAATGTTTTAAATACTAAATTCTGAATATAGAAATATGTTGGAAAATAATGTAATATGCCTACTTTTAGATGGGAAACCTCAAACGGCCAGCAGGTGGCAGAAGTTCGTGATTGAATCACTGAGTCATTCAAACGATTCTTTCAAAACGGCTGAATCCTTCAGAAGCAAATCAAATGACTGTTTTTATGAATGGCTTAGTGAATCAGTGATTCAGAGACAACGAGGATTCGGATTCGAACACAGAAACGAAACAAAAACAGCACTCTCGCTCGTGTCATATTGCCGAACTGTCAGGAGCATTTTTTGCTCGCATATCTTGAAATTTCCAAGTTAGCAGCATGTATATTAAAACATAACATTATAAATGAATAAATATATATATATAGAATGATTGATAAGAACCAAGTGCAAAGCCGCTATGTTGATGAATGGAACTGCATTCGTGATCGCAAAGATGCTTCCAGAAACGAACTAGTTCACCTGTTCTAGAAGTGGTCAAATTAATAAACCTGCGATAATACTTTCTTGTAAGATATTATGATGTTGAATAAGTGATGTTTGAGCTGCTGTTTTTTAAAATGACATCAGACGGTCTGAATCAGACCCTTTCTTCTGATAAACTGCAGCATGAACAACGACGTGCAAGTGCAACTTCTTATTACAAACTGAACTGAAGCGTCGGGAAACACTCAATACCATATAAAGCGTATACACAGACTAAACTACACAGAGCACAGCAGAAAGACATTTGGCAATCAACTTGTAATGTTTCTGCTGGCATGCATGTTCAAATGAACGTTTAAAACAGTGTTGCTGCCGTGCATACGACATATCTTTTTTACGGTACCTTATGGACGATACTACCGTTTAAAAAATGCGATGGCACCGCGGGTATTTTTAAGCTTTAGTATCGCGATACTACCGTAGTACCGGTGTATCGTGCAACCCTAACTACTATATGAATTGCATTATGATAAACATTAAATCTCCTATGAAAACATCCAACTCATAGCTACTTCGTAATCATACTTGGTATTAAAAACAAATTTAACCTGGTCTGTGTACAAAAAAAAAGAAAAAAGATTTGAATGTAGGCCTACTTAAAAACCAAAGGTTTAATTAACAACAGAAACGCAGAAAACATTTCAGAAGTTTTCGGTCCACAATAGTTTCACTTTCACATTCATGTAATTTCCAGTAAAAAAGAAACTAAATAACAATATCACTTGCAATCCACACAAATCATGCGTGTTGCCATGGAGACGAGACGCTGTGGTGGTTAAACGATTAAAACTAATTTAGTACCAAAACACACAGGGTCCTGCAAGTCATCTGTAGGAGAAAAAGACAAGACCCACAAATCCATGACCACAGAACAGCAGAATATGAACACAATGCGCAAAGTCTCTCGTTAAGCGGTTTCCTCCCGTAGAAAACCATCAACACTTAATATGGCTTAATGTATTAAGACACATTAAGTGCAATTAAAAGAACACAATAAATCTTAATACATGAAGTCATATTAAGCGTTTATGGTTTTCTACGTTTCTGCGTTCATATTCTGCTGTTCTGTGGTCACAGATTTGTGGGTCTTGTCTTTTTCTCGTACAGATGACTTGCAGGACCCTGTGTGTTATAGTACTAAATTAGTTTTAATCGTTTAACCACCACAGCGTCTCGTCTCCATTTTGTGGATTGCAAGTGACGATTGCAAGTGATATTGTAATTTAGTTTATTTTTTCTTGTCTTCACCACCTGGCTACGGTTGTAAAATGTTGAGAGATTCAAACAAAAAAAATAATAAAATAAATAAAAAGTAATAAAGACTGCAAGTGAGTGCAAGTCTGAGAGTGCAAGTTCAAGACTGCAGCCAGACCCTCTTGTCAAAAGCACTGGAAATTACATGAATGTGAAAGTGAATCTAGTGCACGTTATAAGTGCACAGCACATGCAACAGAGACACTCACCACAGTATCATGGAGTAAGAGCATGCAGTGCCTTGCTTGACTCTGAAACGGGCTTCTATCTAAATATTTAGTCTCATATCTAAATTAGTCTCATAAACTGCATTTGGAAACCTTGAGCACTTGGTTAAAAAACCTCAGAAGTTGCTTCTTTAAATAAGTCGCCTGTTTGATTTGTTTTAAATGACTAGTCACCCATCACTTATGATCTCCTGTCGGTTTCTGCTATTAGTCACGTGCAGAACTTTAATCAGAGCGAAAGCTCGAGTAGTGAAAGCGGTATTGAAAATATCTGTCTAGCACAACAGATGCTAAAACACTTGTGTCCTACAGTGCATGAACTAGGAGTCTGAAAACAAAGTAGTGAACAAACGTGAGCGCATCAGGTGTACGTACTCGACTGCACCACGGCCTGAGTCTGCTCAGACGTGCCCGATGCGATGTTGGTCAAGGCCCAGGCCGCCTCAAACTGCAGAGAAGGGCTACAGAACAGAGAGAGGGACAAAGACAAATGATCAACATGAGAAAAATATATGTGGAACAAACAAAAAAAACACAGTGACGGATCGTACTTGTCGTCTCTATCCAGACAGTGCACCAGGATGGGCAGAATACCAGACTTGATCAGGTCGTCAATGGGAGGGTTGCGGTCACTCGACAGCAGCTTCCTGCAAGAGGAGGTCAACAATACTCAACAGGATGTGTCACTCAGCAATAAGTCACATACTACTGTCAGAGGAAACTCTTACAAAACACTGGACTGTCACTACCAAGCATCACGATGAATATGAGCCGCTACTCACCTGGCGGCCTGAACGGCGCTGAGCTGAATGCCCTGGTTATCACTGGTCGCATTCTACAAACATTCACAGAGACCAAACACCTCATTATACAGACAAACACTCGTGTTCTGTACAAGCCATTTCATCAAGACAGACAAAAACTACTAGAGTGAATCTCATGAAACGTCCACGTCAATGAGTCTTAAAGGAACACTCCACTTTTTTTGGAAATAGGCTCATTTTCCATCTCCAAGAGTTAAACAGTTTAGTTTTACGTTTTTTAATCCATTCAGTCGATCTCTGGGTCTGGCGATAACACTTTTAGCTTAGCTTAGCATAGATCATTGAATCTGATTAGACCGATAGCATCTCGCTCAAAAATGACCATAGTTTCGATATTTCTCCTATTTAAAGCTTGACTCTTCTGTAGTTACATCGTGTACTAAGACTGACGGAAAATGATAAGTTGTGATTTTCTAGGCTGATATGGCTAGGAACTATACTCTCATTCCAGCGTAATAATCAAGGAGCTTTGCTGCCGTACCATGAGTGCAGCAGATGATATTACACAGAGCCTGAAAGTAGTCCCCAGCTATATCATAACTAGTTACCTGGGGACTACTTTCAGGCTCTGTGTAATATCATCTGCTGCACTCATGGTACGGCAGCAAAGCTCCTTGATTATTACGCCGGAATGAGAGTATAGTTCCTATCCATATCAGCCTAGAAAATCATAACTTTTCATTTTCTGTCAGTCTTAGTACATGATGTAACTACAGAAGAGTCAAGCTTTAAATAGGAGAAATATCGAAACTCTTTGGTCATTTTTGAGCGCGATGCTAACGGTCTAATCAGATTCAATGATCTATGCTAAGCTAAAAGTGCTACCGCCAGACATCGGCTGAATGGATTCAAACACGGTAAAACTCTACTGTTGTTCCTTTAACACTTGTATTGTAACACTTATCTTCCGCCAGGAGGTGGCGACAACCCGTTTAAAAAAAATGTATTTGACATTGAATCATTCATTCAGGAGACTTCATTCCAATAGTGAAACAAGTCTTTATGAACTGAGACACTGACTCCATTGATTTTTATTTTGTTCAAATTAATATATTTTTAAAAGACTTGAGCAATGAACATTTTGTCAGAACCACTAGTAAATTTCTAATATATATATTTTTTCGGAATCGTGATCTGCAATTTATTTAAAATAATTGTGATTCTCAATTTATCCAGAATCGTGCAGCTCTAGTTTACATGTTTATTACTGCAAATAATTAATTAAAATAGAAGTTTAATTTCATAAAGTACAAGTTGATTTCAAAATGCACCTACATTTTTTGCATTTTGTGTTTTTCAGTTGAATAAAATACTATTTTTCCCCATCATTGAGGATTTTTCTTCTTTAAAAGTCAAAAAATGTCATCTCGTCTCGTTCTCGTGAACCCAGTCTCGTGGGATAAGTGTCTCGTCTCGTGGGATAAGTGTCTCGTCTCGTGGGATAAGTGTCTCGTCTCGTGGGATAAGTGTCTCGTCTCGTGGGATAAGTGTCTCGTCTCGTGGGATAAGGGTCTCGTCTCGTGGGATAAGTGTCTCGTCTCGTCTCGTCTCGGGGGATAAGGGTCTCGTCTCGTGGGATAAGGGTCTCGTCTCGGGGGATAAGGGTCTCGTCTCGGGGGATAAGGGTCTCGTCTCGGGGGATAAGGGTCTCGTCACACCCCTAGTTTTCAGTATAAAGAAGATGCTGCTGTTAATGTTTGAGATCGTCAGCTGGATATACAGAGACTTTAACATTTGACACACATCAAGGATCAGCACCCACACCAAATGATGCTGAAGGGTCATCTTAGAAATTAAAAATATATTCAAAATAAACTGGCGATTTTGAGTGGTATAATAAAATATTTTAACACTTCAAAGTTTCCACAAAAATACTAAACTGAAAAAAAATTGGTTGTAACATCAATAAATGTTTCTTGAGAAGCAGATCAGGATATTAGAATAATTTCTGAAGATCATGTGACACTGAAAACTGGAGTAATGATGCTGAAAATACAGCTTTGATCACAGAAATATTAAATTTTATAACATTAACAGAGAACATCCATTTTAAATTGCAATAATATTTCACAATATTACTGCATTTTTGATCAAATATATGCAGTCTTGGAGCACAGAAGAGACTTCTTCCAGAAACCTATAATGATTTTTCACTAGGACTTGAAATACTTACAATAAATAATGATTCTAAAATTATAATTTTCATTATGTATTTGTTATTTGATTACAGGTGGAAAAAAAAAAGAGCTGAACATGTTTTCATGAGATTCACTTATTAAAAGGATTTTCTACTTTTAAAAATCATTAATTTCATTTTTATTTAAACACACAACTTACCTGCACTATGGCTTCAAGAGACGTGTTTTGCTATTGTAAAAAAAGAAAAGAATTACAGTAATAACTGAAAACTCAACTCACTTGCTCAAGCACTTCATAAACATTAAATGATGAAATAATCAGATTAAAAAGAATAGATCTTACAGTTCTGAAATCTCCATCAGCATCAGAATCGTCACCGATATCCTCATGTGGCACGTTCCTCCGCTTCAGCAGGTGCTCGTCTCTCTTATTCTACAGGAACACACCAGGTATTAGCATTACACGATCTCTTACAAAGCTCATTCTTTACCAGTGTGAACAGATCTTACCTTTCTGAGCTCGACCACCACTTCTGTCCGCTGTCTTCTCATCGTCTGTACAGGAGAAACCAGAACGATCATTAAATCACTGAATCTCACACACACACACACACACCCTGGGATTAAACCAGCAACCCTCCCAAATCTGTGTGTAGGTCTATAGGTGACCCACTCAACATACACAGAGACATTATGAAATGAAAGATCATTTTAATTGATAACGCGAACCATTACTGCACTTATTTCATATCAACAAACCTAATATCTCTCTCAAAATGAAGATGCTATATGTTATGCATACATGTGATACTTAAAATGTGCTGTAAATGATAAAAGGGCGTTCTGGGGAACACCTGGATAATACATAACTATATAAAAAAACACATTTAATTATGATCATTCTGCTTAACCTGAACCCATCGATCAATACTCTTAAGTATTGACTAGCATACACGTTTAGACGAGAGTCGCAGTGTGTTAATGTATCTAGGACGCTGTTTTGTGTAAATGTGATGCAGTTAAAGTGATCTCGCTGCTCAGAAATCATACTGACTCTTAATAAAGCGTCTATATGAGCCATATGAACACAAACACGATGCAGAAACGCGTCTGGAGGATGTTGCTGTACAGCAGGCCAGCACTGAGCTCATGCTAACACTCACATGACGGCCACAGCGAGGACTCAGACACGATAACCACACAAACTGAGTCCAGAATCACAAATCACGACAGATCCGAGCGTTTCCCGGCACTCACTCTAATGACTGTTAATAAATACACACTTTAATGAAGAGCTGCGACGTGCGTTAGCTTGATGCTAACGGCTCACACGGCCAGCTAGCCGCGCGGCTAACACCTTCCCTTGACACATTTGACTGATTTATCCATCTATTCTCGTTTAAACGCTTATATCTGAAAATACTCGGCGGGTAGCGTGATATGAGCGCTCGATAGTGTATAATCTGACGGTTATTTGAGAAGTGGCTGTAAATCTGCTCGACGTCACAGCGGCTTTACCTCCAGATCGCGCCCTTTATTCTTGAAGTTCTTCAGCCGCTGCTTGTCCAGCTTCTCGCTGTCGCTCATGTTTGCGCTCATGTCTCTGTGTTGATATGATATGTAATTTAGATGTGCTTGTAGTTCTCCGGAGCTGAAAGTGTTCGCTCGGCTCTTGTAGATACCGGAATGTTTTATGCTAATGAAGCGCGGTGCATGCTGGGATTGCCGGTGGAGCGGCGCCGCCTCGCAGGGGAGTGTGTACCACACGTTAGATCATATTTGGCTTGAGAAAGACAACTTGATCAAATGCTATTTACAATTTTCTCAGTGGCTTTGGTGCATTTCTCAGATCAGAAATTAATTTTCAAAACTACTTGTTTAACCTCCACATCATCTAGTCACGTGTGCACATCATAAAAGCAGTTTCTCATTCTTTTCAACAAGTTGTGATTGCTTTGGTACAATAATGCAATAATTATGAACATGTATCTGCGGTTTCCTACATTATCAGTTGCTAATATCATGTTGCTCAAAATGTCTTATATCCTCCTGAGACCCCCCCCCTCAAAAAAAAAAAAAATGTTTTTTTTTTTTTTATGACATATTTTTTCATGTCATTACATTGTTTAGAGCATAAGGAAAAAATTGAAAAATAAAATTTTTGAAAAATCATATTTTATTCTATGTTCTCTGTAGAGGACACTAGGACATGGCATGAATAGACATCAAAAAGGCAAAAACAAAGGGATTTTTTTTTAAAATCACCAATCAATTTTTATTTCTCAACTATGTTATGAAATAATAAACAGAATGATTTGATATAGCATTGTGTTTCATGCAATATGTGTGTAAAAATTTCCATAAACTGGTTTTCCCATTAAACACACTGTATCTAATTTGCATATTAATGTGTTGCTGTTGGGACAGCATGTTGATAAAATAATTGTCATAATGGGAGTAATAAATGACCAGATTTTCATAATAATATCTAATATTTCATAAGCAAATTGATATATAATTTATTTTCCTATTCAATTGTTATGTCTCCCAAAATGCGTAATAAACATGCTTTTAGTCCTGGACGTGTATGAAATTATGTCCTGTTTCATAACAGCAAGTCATATTTGAATTTGAAAACCCATAACATTTTCCTGAGATGTTGCTTTATGACAAACAATTATTCAGATTTAAATGACAATTACAAAATATAATCATAAGGATGTAAAATGTTTCACTAAATTAAATGTATCCATCTTTAAAGACCTAGTAGAGGGAGTGTTTATGATGAAACATCTAATAATTTAATATCTCTATAAAGCTCTGAATATGCTCTGTACATTATAACTGTGACATGTGACGTCTCAGAGACATACACTACAATATAATATCCACTACAGAGACACAAACTCCACAGCTGGGTCTCAGGAGGATATAGATCTCTGTGCTATAGTCTTACCTCAAAACATCATCATATAAGTCATTACATGCATAATGGATGATCTAGTTATCATAAACTGTCAAACATATTTTCTACACATCTCTATTAGACGTTTTGTAAATTTGCCATGAATTGTTCAAGTGAATCTTGACTCTCACTAATGAAGAGAATATAGATCAACCAATGATGAAGCAGTTCTCAAAGGTTCTCAAAGGTCTATCCATCCACCCCCCCATCTATATCTATCTATCCATCCATCTATCCATCCACCCACCCATCTATATCTATCTATCCATCCATCTCCATATATCTATCATCCATGATATCATATCTATCCATCATCTATCCATCCATCCTATCATATCCATCATCTATCTATCCATCCATCCACCCACCCATCTATATCTATCTATCCATCCATCATCCATCCATCCCATCTATATCTATATCCATCATCCATCCACCCACCCACCCATCTATCTATCCATATCTATCCATATCATCTATCCATCCATCCACCCATATCTATCTATCCATCCATCCATCCACCCATCCATCTATATCTATCATATCCATCCTATCTATCCCATCCACCCACCCATCTATATCTATCTATCCATCCATCTATCCATCCACCCACCCATCTATATCTATCCATCCATCCACCCACCCACCCATCTATATCTATCTATCCATCCATCTATCCATCCACCCACCCATCTATATCTATCTATCCATCCATCTATCCATCCACCCACCCATCTATATCTATCTATCCATCCATCTATCCATCCACCCACCCATCTATATCTATCTATCCATCCATCCATCCATCCACCCACCCATCTATATCTATCTATCCATCCACCCACCCACCCATCTATATCTATCTATCCATCCATCTATCCATCCACCCACCCATCTATATCTATCCATCCATCCACCCACCCACCCATCTATATCTATCTATCCATCCATCTATCCATCCACCCACCCATCTATATCTATCTATCCATCCATCTATCCATCCACCCACCCATCTATATCTATCTATCCATCCATCTATCCATCCACCCACCCATCTATATCTATCCATCCATCCATCCACCCACCCATCTATATCTATCTATCCATCCATCTATCCATCCCACCCACCCATCTATATCTATCTATCCATCCATCTATCCATCCACCCACCCATCTATATCTATCTATCCATCCATCTATCCATCCACCCACCCATCTATATCTATCTATCCATCCATCTATCCATCCACCCACCCATCTATATCTATCTATCCATCCATCTATCCATCCACCCACCCATCTATATCTATCTATCCATCCATCTATATCCACCCACCCCCATCTATATCTATCTATCCATCCATCTATCCATCCACCCACCCATCTATATCTATCTATCCATCCATCTATCCATCCACCCACCCATCTATATCTATCTATCCATCCATCTATCCATCCACCCACCCATCTATATCTATCTATCCATCCATCTATCCATCCACCCACCCATCTATATCTATCTATCTATCCATCCATCTATCCATCCACCCACCCATCTATATCTATCCATCCATCCATCTATCCATCCACCCACCCATCTATATCTATCTATCCATCCATCTATCCATCCACCCACCCATCTATATCTATCTATCCATCCATCTATCCATCCACCCACCCATCTATATCTATCTATCCATCCATCTATCCATCCACCCACCCATCTATATCTATCCATCCATCCATCTATCCACCCACCCACCCATCTATATCTATCCATCCATCCATCTATCCATCCATCCACCCACCCATCTATATCTATCTATCCATCCATCTATCCATCCACCCACCCATCTATATCTATCCATCCATCCATCTATCCATCCATCCACCCACCCATCTATATCTATCTATCCATCCATCTATCCATCCACCCACCCATCTATATCTATCCATCCATCCATCTATCTATCCATCCACCCACCCATCTATATCTATCTATCCATCCATCTATCCATCCACCCACCCATCTATATCTATCCATCCATCCATCTATCTATCCATCCACCCACCCACCCACCCACCCACCCATCTATCTATCTATCTATCTATCTATCTATCTATCTATCTATCTATCCACCCATCTACTGTATATCTATCCATCCACCCACCCATCTATATCTATCCATCCATCATCTATCTATCTTCATCAACCAATGATGAAGCAGTTCTTTGAGCAGTTCTCAAAGGTGCATCTCATGATCTTCAGTTGGAAATCATATATACACAGAGAACAACACAAGAGTTACACATTCTGATGATGGATGAACATCCAGAAAACCATCAGGTCAACAGACGAGAGGAAGAAGAGGAGTAATGATGCATGGAAGTGTACAGAGACAAAACAGAGGAAGAGACAGAAGAGGTCAAGGACCAGTGTTGGGCAGTAACTAGTTACTGTAACTTAGTTACTGTAATAATATTACTTTTTGCAGTAACTAGTAGTGTAACTAATTACTAATAAGATTTCAGTAATAATATTACAGTTACCATCCATAAAACAGATTAGTTACTTTTGA
>CM049857.1:29725713-29740713 GCA_027422415.1 Schizothorax lantsangensis | reverse complement strand
TATCCATCCACCCACCCATCTATATCTATCCATCCATCCATCTATCCACCCACCCACCCATCTATATCTATCCATCCATCCATCCATCCACCCACCCATCTATATCTATCTATCTATCTATCTATCCATCCATCCACCCATCCATCTATCTATTTCCAACAAGCAAATAACATTAGATATATTAAAATATAACACTGGAGACAAGGACTTTCATCAATATATATTTTTTATTTTTGTTACGGTTTTATGTTTTTGACTTTCATTAATTACATTAAATGTTCCCCTTTTTACGGGTTCATTAACGCAACAAAACAAATACAAACTGTACTCGACCATTCTTCAACATAAAACAGCATTTTAATGAAAAGTCTGTTTTCAGTCATGTACTAAAGAGTAAGATGCATCATTTACATGTTCACCTTGTGTTAATATTTAATATAAACATTCATTTTGTTATTCTTTGTCTCAGAGAGACATGCATATAATAATAGATTGAATTTTGATGTGCATATGACACTTCTGGACACCAAAAACACGGATTCTGGACAACACAACACTTTTGGCAAATAAATTCATCATAAGAGCATGTTAATTAAAATAAGGTAACATATTTGGATTAAAATCTTCCAATGATCATATTGAATTAAGTCAAGGCTGTGACAAACTGTAAGTCAGATATACCTGAAATATATAAAGGTGTTTTTCTGTAGTATGTGCTGACCTGTTTCTGAAAACAGAAAAGAGATTTAATGTAGCTCATTATAAATGTCTCCATATTAATAGAGAAGCCTTCAAACAGAAGTATAGCACAGACACACTTCTCTGTCTGTAAAATATTACCAGTTCTGTAACATGAAATACACTATATTGCCAAAAGTATTGGCACCCCTTCTAATGAACAGGTTTGACTACTTTAGTGATTTCTATGAGTACAAATCTTAATGTTAAAGCATATAATGATATTCTAGGAAATTGTGTGCTTCTAATATTATAGCAACAGTTTGGACTCTTTTCTATTCTAACATGACAATGTCTCTGTGTATAAGACAAGGTTCAAAAAGAAAATGATTGATTGAGTCAGTGTGGAAGAACTTGACTGGTCTGCATAAAACCAAGTCCTAATCCCAGTTTAACACCTCTGGTGTGACTGTAAATGCAGACCTTGAGACAAAAACTCATCACCAAACACCAATGACTTGTACATATGGGTTCAGTCATTTTAGACACTTACAAAACTGTTGAACAGAGATGAAATACAATTTTTAAATACATGAATTATGTTCCCATCGTTGTTGCCACAGATTTGGAAGTGCATTTTTCTGTTCTAAAGAAGGGGGTGCCAATACTTTTGTCTATATAGTGTATGTACAAGTCATTGGTGTTTGGTGATGAGTTTTTGTCTCAAGGTCTGCATTTACAGTCACACCAGAGGTGTTAAACTGGGATTAGGACTTGGTTTTATGCAGACCAGTAAAGTTCTTCCACACTGACTCAATCAATCATTTTCTTTTTGAACCTTGTCTTATACACAGAGACATTGTCATGTTAGAATAGAAAAGAGTCCAAACTGTTGCTATAATATTAGAAGCACACAATTTCCTAGAATATCATTATATGCTTTAACATTAAGATTTGTACTCATAGAAATTACTAAAGTAGTCAAACCTGTTCATTAGAAGGGGGTGCCAATACTTTTGGCAATATAGTGTACGTTTTGAATGAAGAAATTACTGATGACACCTTGTTAACTAACCCACATTTAAGTCTTAATTCATTGAAAAATTTTCCCTCCACCAAAGCTCTCAAACTTCATTCATGTTCAAATTCAGAAATCAGTGCATTGTGTAAAGTTTGACTGTAGAAATGTGTCTCTGCATCAGTGTCTCAGCAATGGATGCTCTGCAGTGAATGGGTGCCGTCAGAATGAGAGTCCAAACAGCTGATAAAAACATCACAATAATCCACAAGTAATCCACACCACTCCAGAAGACAAAGCTGAAACAAATCCATCAAGATGTTTTTAACTCAAATATGATCCATAATAACGCTTCCTCCAGTGAAAAAGTGTTCTGAATGAGGAGAGAAATCTGCACAGATCAAGCACCGTTTACAAGCCAAAACAGCTCTAAACAAACATGTGGCGATGGACTTTTCACTGGAGGAAGCGTCATTATGGATTATAGAATTGTATTTTGACCAGAAGTGATGGTTTAAAGTAAAAAATGCCTCAATAACGGATATGTTTCCCAACATGCTCACATTCAGGGGAAGATTTTATATTAATGATTTGCATTTTGAGACTATTAGAGCTTTAGAGACATGGTCACAGCATGCGTGTCTCTCCAGACTCGTCAGTCACTCATAATTATTATTTTTTATTACTTTTTTTTAACATACCATACTGGATAGCTGGGTTACTTCTTAAGGCAACCTACTTTTATATTATATATGATCAAATATGTAATAACCAGTGAAATTAAACCAAACACAATACAATAAAAAAAAACACCAGAGTGAGGAATAATGCTAATGATTTTTGTTGCATGACCTCTGGTCATTTTAAACAGTTTTTAATGAGCTTTTTTATTTTTATATTCCATATTGGAACTATTCCTTTAATGAGGAAGTAATTGCTTAGATTTGGTAATATTCAATTTAAATACAAATAGTTGCTTCTCCCAAAAATACATTTTTATCTAATGTTAAACTTATGCATAATGTTATTGATTCATTCATTAAAATATGTTTTCATGGCAATATTACATGCGAGAGCTGAGTCTTCTTCACTTCCCGGTGGCCTGGGAGCCTCTCTTCTTGAACTTGACCACCATCACGGTGATGTTGTCTGGACAGCCGCGGGAAAACGACTGAAGGACGAGGCTCTTCGCACCGAAGTGAGGTTCATCCAGATGCTCTTTAATGAAATGCACGGCTTCCTCGTTGCTGAAGGCGTCCCAGAGTCCATCTGACGCTAGAATCATGAACTGAGGCTGTAGTTTGTCCAGGTCAAAGGTCAGCACGTCGGGGTCAGGGGTCAGCACGTTCAGGTTCTTCAGCGGATAGTCGCCGAGTGAGCGTGACATGGCAAGAACGCCCTGCACACGCCATGAGCCGTTGAAACTGATGAAGCCACCTAAATCAGAGAAACTAATTACTGTGGGATTACTTAACGTCATTTAAGAAGACATTTCAGAAATACACTGTCTTCTCACAAGGCCTTGATTTACAGCTTTTTTCAGCTGCTTACTCACATTTTCAAAACTTTGCCTTTTTTATTTTTACTTTACACATAAATCCAAGAATTGCACACTAAATGCAAAACGCCTCACATCTCTTGCAAAATGAATCACTGCATTCAAAATATCACAATCACATCTCAAAAGCACACATTTGCAAACACCATTGCCATATTATTAATTCCTGTCAGATTTGTGTGTGTTACATAGAGAATTGTGTTGTGTTTTGCAAAAAGTGTTTTATGACATTGAAAACAGTCAACGGCTGAGAATTATTGTATGGTTTTGCAGGTTTGGTGTGTGCTTCTGCTGTTTGAGTGTCAGCTTTCAGAAACTGTGTGACAAGTGAAGATTTTGTGTGTAAGCAGTTGAAAGAAACTGTAACTCTCTCTCACACACACAGACACAGACACAGACACAGACACACACACACACAGACACAGACACAGACACAGGCACAGACACACAGACACACACACACACACACACACACACACACACACAGACAGACACAGACACACACACACACACACACACACACACACACAGACACAGACACAGACACAGACACACACACACACACACACACACACAGACACAGACACAGACACAGGCACAGACACACAGACACACACACACACACACACACACACACACACAGACACAGACAGACACACACACAGACACAGACAGACACACACAGACACAGACACACAGACACAGACACACACACACACACACACACACACACACACACAGACACACACAGACACAGACACAGACACAGACACACACACACAGACACAGACACAGACACACACACACACACACACACACACACACACACACACACACACACACACACACACACACACACACACACACACACACACACACACACACACACACACACACACAGACAGACAGACAGACACACACACACACACGGACACAGACACAGACACACACAGACAGACACAAATAGACACAGACACACACAGACACACACAGACAGACACAGGCACAGACACAGACACAAATAGACACACACACACACACACACACACACACACAGACACAGACACAGACACAGACACACACACACACACACACACACACACACACACACACACACACACACACACACAGACAGACAGACACAGACACAGACACAGACACAGACAGACACAGACACAGACACAGACAGACACACACACACACACACACACACACACACACACACACACACAGACAGACACAGACACAGACACAGACACAGACAGACACAGACACAGACACACACAGACAGACACACACACACACACACACACACACACACACACACACACACACACACACACACACACAGACACACACACACACACACACACACACACACACACACAGACAGACACAGACACAGACACACACAGACACACACACACAGACACACACAGACAGACACAGGCACAGACACACTCACACACAGACACAGACACAGACACAGACACAGACAGACACACACACACAGACACTATTATTAATAACTACACAAGAACACATGAGTAACACAATATTAGCACTACTTAATATTAACTAGTATCTAACAAGAAAGTCTGATTAATGAATTAGTAAGTAATAGTGCTTAGCTGAATGTGATAGTTCACTATTAGCTAATAATCAGTAAATATTATTTTTTTCATACACTCTCAGAAATAAAGGTACAAAAGCTGTCACTAGGGCGGTACCTTTTCAAAAGGTACACTTTTGTACCTATTAGGTTCAAATATGTAAACTTTAAGTACTAATATGTACCTTTAAAGTACCAAAATGTACCCTTTAGGTACAAACATGTACCTTTTGAAAAGGTACCGCCTCAGTGACAGCTTTTGTACCTTTATTTCTGAGAGTGTACCTCCCCAAGAACTACTGTATACAGCTTCATAATTAATATGAATAATGCATAATGTATAATTAATTCTAAAGTGAAGGTCATGGTAACCCACTAGTAATGACTCAAGTATTATCAAATCCTTCAGAAGGAATTACTAATTATTAGGATCAGTATTCTAAAGTGAATAACATGATAATTCTCTAGTAATGACTATAATCATCGTAAAATATTGAGGTTCTGGTTAATAATTAATTTAGCTAGATTTGGTAACACTTCAATCATTACTAGTGGGTTACCATGATCTTCACTTTACAATACTGATCCAAATAATTATTAATTTCTTCAGAAGGATGTAGTAACACTTGAGTCATTAATATCCAAAACCTTACATAAATCTCAAAATCTTACAATGACATCAGTCAATATTATGGAGATATGATGATTTTCACTTTAGAAACTGATCCAAGCTATTAGTAGCTCCTTTAGAAGAATTGAATAACTACTGGTTCACATTAGAATTAATTATACATTATGCATTATTCATATTAATTATGAACCTGTATACAGTAGTTCTTAGTAGCTCTCCAGGATATATGAAAAAATAAAAGTTATTAGCTAATAGTGAACCAGTTTCACCTGAGCGCTATAACTTACTAAATCATTAATCCGAGTCTCTTGTTAGTTAATAGTAGTTACTAGAATTAGTTCCCGTGTAGTCATTAATTAGCGATGGAACCGTGTTTCTGATCAAATAAACAAATTACAAGCACAACTGAATTAGATTAGCTACTCGCCTGCTTTCTTGATTCTCCTCCGCTCTTTGAGATGGTAGGGTTTGTGGTCATGTGACAGCGGGACAGCATTACCGTCTTTATCACACAGAACCGCCCTGGAATCACCAACATTAGCTACGGTCAGCTCCTTCTCAGACAGCAGAGCCACCAGACACGTGGTACCTGACCGAGACACACACCACACAACTGATAACTCATCACTAACAGCTCTGTGGCAGCACTGTAATACATCTGTGAAGAATATTTCCCACCGTGACAGCTTCACAGACCGATCTCAGCTAATTATGATTGCTTTACTGTATATACTACTTACAGTACACAGTTCTGTATGAAGCAGTGCTGTTCACAGTACATACACTGCCCTCCAAAAGTTTGGAAACGCCTAGAAAAGCGGGGTTTTGGACAGTATTGGCATAAATCCTTTTTAATTTGTGATAATTTTGCACTGATAAGGGACAACACAAACTACGAAAACATATTTTATTACATAAACAGTTTATACATAGAATTTTTTTTAATTTTAAATGTAATATTTGTAAACTATCTGACCCAAATTGTGTTCTAATTGGTTCATTGTATTCTAAACTTAATTGGCAATCAATTGTTGAAGCTATTAAGGTGTGCTGAGCCAAAAATCTGTTAAAAACCAGTAACCAGGCTTCACAGCATGTCTGACTTTGACATGTATATATTGCTTTATTATGTAATCAAAATGAAAATTATTATTGCTGGTCTTCAACGATAATGTCAAGTTACTTTAATGTACAGTATTTGCACCAAAAAATGATAAGGATTTATGCTGATATCGTCCAAAACCACACTTTACCAGGCGTGTTTCCAAACCTTTGGAGGGCAGTGTATATCAGTGTCTCATCAATGGATGCTCTGCAGTGAATGGGTGCCGTCAGAACGAGAGTCCAAACAGCTGATAAAAACATTTTTTTTATCATTATGAATTTTTGTTCAACTTGAAAAGACGCCCCGAGGTGCAGAAAAATACTTTTTTGAAAGTGTGGTTTACTCCATAGGATTATAATGTAAAACAGACGCTGACAGCTTCAAAAAAGACGCCATGTGTGAATATAGCCTAAGACGTTTTTAACTTCAAATTGTCATTTCGGGCTAAAATATGAGTCCATAATCTATAATAACGCTTCCTCCAGTGAAAAAGTGCATCTCATGTTGTCTCTCACATCAAAATCCAGCCATATATTAGTTTAGAGCTGTTTTGGCTTGTAAACGGATTTCTCTCCTGATTCAGACCAGAACACTTTTTCACTGGAGGAAGCGTTATTATGGATTATTGACTCGCATTTTGGTTAAAAACGTCTTAATGATGGATTTGTTTCTCTCTTAAGATGTTAACTGATGGACTGGAGTGGTGTGGATTATTGTGATGTTTTTATCAGACTCTCATTCTGACGGCACCCATTCACTGCAGAGCATCCATTGCTGAGACACTGATGCAGAGACACATTTCTACAAACCTGATGAAGAAACAAACTCATCCTAATTTCGGATGGCCTGAGGATGAGCACATTTTCATGTATAGATGAACTACTCCTTTAAGTGCTTAGCTCCGAGGTCTAACAGCTCTCACCTGCTTCATCATAGGAGGCTGACAGTTTCTCCAGAATCTCTTTGTCCATGTCGAGTATCTGCTGTTTGAGGATGGACTGAGGGGTCAGAGCGCTGTTCTCCTTCTGCTTCTCGTAGCGCTGAAGCTGCTGCTGCAACATGACGGGAAGATGCACCTTGGCATACTCTGCTGCCGTCTGACAGACAAACAGATAACAGAGATGTTTTATTTAACAGCTGAACAAAATCTGACACTCCGGGTGCGAATGTTCAGTTCATGAACAGACTCTTGTGTGCATGTGTTTTACTGAGTGTAGCCTTGGTGTAAACAGGTCTTAAGAACACAGATGGTTTGAAGAGATGTGTTTTAATCTGGATCTAAACAGCGCTGGTTTGCCTGACATCAGATCCTCCCTCGGTTGCTTCCTGCGCTCTGACGAACCTCAGAGGAATATTAATTACACGCGCATCAGTATCCTCGAGTCCAGCATTCAAGAGAGATCCAGAGATGATCATCTGTGCAGAGAGACGGCCAGATGAAGAGATGCAAGATGCACCGATAAATCACATTAGATGCACGTGTTTATCAGATCTCTGCTTATCTGTGCTGTCAACATCCACAATTACTAAGAGAACGCCAGACAGAGGGATTCATACATTATTCTAGGTGGAGGGTTATGATTGCACATTTACAAAATTCAATAATCCAGTACTTTTTGGCATAATACCTGGGCAGCTTTGTATACATACACACACATACTCTAAAGATAGGTTAACAGAGCTGTTTTTCTGTAAGGACGTAAGCCTGCTGTGTGGGAGAGATTTGGACAAGCACATTAAAATAAAGCTGATAAATGCACTGATTTGCATAGAATTGTGTTCAGTAACAGGGAAGCACTCTATTATTACACCGTTGTTTTTTATAAACGAGGACGTCCCCAAAAGGAGTTTCTCTTTTTTTGGAGGTTTTACCATATTTAGCTCACTTCTGGGTACAGATTTGTCTTCAAAATATGGTTAAATAGATGCACACAAACACAGAGATGTGGCTTAAAGGATAAGTTCACTTCCACAGTAAACATTTCCTGATAATTTACTGACACCATGTCATCCAAGATGTTCATGTCTGTCTTTCTTCTGTCTCAAAGAAATTATGTTTTTAATGTGCATCGCAGAGCTAGAGCAAGCCCAGCATTTGTGGTTAAAAAGTGATAAATATATATATATTTTTTCTTTCAGAAAATGAGCGATGGTTTTGCTAGATAAGACCCTTATTCCTCGGCTGGGATCGTGTGGAGCTGCATTTTTTACCTTGAAATCATTGGCCACCATTGAAGTCCATTATATGGAGAAAAATCCTTGAACGTTTTACTCCAAAAACTTAAGTTCCTTGCGACTGAGGAATGAAAGACATGACCATCTTGGATGACATGGTGTCAGTAAATTATCAGGAAACTTTTATTCTGGAAGTGCACTTATCCTTTAATGTACTAAACAACAACCAATGAGAAGCCATTTTCACACTTCACTTGCTTTACACTATATCTACTACCAAACGAATGACGCTGCAATCCAAGAACAAACAGAAGCCCAAGGAAAGAAGAAAATGAACTCATTCCTACGTTAGCAGTGTCTTATTTCCAATGCTGTGCTCTTCAGAGGTTGCATCAACCGCATACATTTAAGAAAAGAAACACTGCAAAGTAAGAAAGAAATTACCTCAAGAGGAATAGTATTTATTATGGTTGCTTTTCTTTAATAAGACGTCCTTAATGACGTATGTGCCCTACAAATGCCTCCAGAGGGCGCAGCCTTTGAAATTACACACAGGTATTGTAAATGTTTACGTTATATCTGTATATATTGCCTCACTTTAGTCCAATTATACTCACGCTGATGTTTAACTGTTGTTACTCTAGCAAAAAAAAAAAGATGCTAAATTTTTCTTCAGCTATGGGCATATTTGGCCCTGTTGAGGTTTAGAAAATAAACTCACACTTCTGTCCACTAACACTGTCTAAGAAGACATGCTTATTCAATTAATACAGGCTTCTGTTATTATTGTGAACAAATCATCTGTGAGTTTAAATAATTTTTCATAAATGTCTTGATCTTGTTTAATCAAAATGTGAATGTCTCGCTCTTCCTGACTCCTTCACTATTCTTATACTGTATAGTAACTGGCACACAGTGCATTATACAGTGAAAGCAGAGTGGATCATATGCACGGGTCAATATCGTGTCGGAGACCACAAAACACATTCAACCCATTTGAATTCTACACAGAATATTCTACTTACAACTCAAATGGTTAAACGTCTCAACATTATATAACAAACAAATCAGCACTGACAAAATTACATCTTCAAATATTGTTTATAAGTGATATTTACCTTGATTTCTGTTACTTTTCTGTTTTGTCATATTTTTTTTTATCTCATATGCTCTTCACTAATACTGTTTTCCTGAACAGCACACTGTAAAAAGATTACCGTGATTTTAACGGTAAAAAACTGTGAAAATGCTACAGTTAAAACCCGTAAAATGGTTAACGGTAAGTTCCTGTAAAATTTACAGGTAAAAACTGTAAACTGACGTTCCCAGAATTCCCTGCGTCGCATTTCAAATTTTGTTTGAATTTGATGTTTTATCTTTGAAATAACTGTTGTTTCTTAGTTTTTTCTTATCAGTTATGTTTATTAGGGTTGTATGTTACATCTAATGTTGTTAAATTAATGTTTATTGCATATTTCAGTTTAATGAGTCTCACCATGATGGTGATCAGTGTTTGTGTGAATGACGCTGTGCTTCTGTATATGTTAATATTTAAAAGTTGCTTGTGATTGGCTTTGGTTCATCATGTGACTTTCTCATCACCGCCTTTATTTTGTGGTCATCAGTGTATTTCAAAGATACAAAACAGATTTCAGTACTTCAATAGGTTGGTATATTAACATTATATCAGTTAATGATATTACGGTATTTAACTGTAAATTTAAGTTAAAATCGTAAAACCTAAAATGTTGTTACCGTGTTTTTTACGGTAGAATTCCAGCAACCACAGCTGCTGTTTTTTACCGTAAATTTTATTGATTTTTTTTACAGTGCACACTAGCTTTTCATAAGACTTCATTGGGGCAAAATTTTTGGTTGCAGTGGAAATGATGCCACAGCTGAGGCTGGAAGACAGAATCTGTGTTAAAAATGAAGTATAAAAATATTTCTCGGTTACTTTATCTTGTTATATATTTGTTTCTTGCACTGGCGGTCTGCTCATATAGCAGAAGGTTTAAAGCAAATCCTTTTACATCTTTTACAGTGGGTCGCATCTAAATGTTTTTACATGTACACCCAGCTGATTTGCGTTCTCAGTGAGTTCAATAGTAACACGCATGGCTTGGCAGCTTTGGCTGATGAAAAGCAGCATGTGCGAGACACTGAGCCTCCGTCTATTTACATCTGCTTTTCCTGCCTGTGGACAACATTTAGCATTTCTCTGAGAAAAATCACCGCCCAGGAATAGTGCTGTTTGCCCATGCAAAGCTCCCCAACACAACGCTAGAGTACTGTGAGCATTGCTAAGCACTTTCTAGTGGTTTCAGTGTGGTTTCTGAATGGTTTCAATGATGCACATAACAGCTGCAGCCTTTCGTGCTGAAATCCAAATTATTTTTTTCTGTTCCAGTGCATACATAAAATCACACTGCCTGCCACTTCAGTAATAATGAAAATGAAATCTATTACTTTTGCTTGGTAATTGTAGATTAGAATATGTTTTGATGAGACACATGCATGTGAGTGAGTGACAAAATGGAAAGAGTTTATAATGACACAGCAAACATTGATTTAATTAAGGATTTTCTTCTTTTGAAGTAACAAACTACTTAAAACTACTACTAAAAGTTAAAATACTATTACTAAGTTAACCATAAAAATACAATTGTACGTCTGAATATTGCTTGATCTAACCATTTTTGTAGGGATCAGTAAAAGGCAAACTAGATGGAAACAGGCTGAAAACAGCTAATTTTGCCATTTTTCCCCCCGCAATTTCACTTTGTCGATACCAGAATGGCAAAAAGTGGATTGAAACTTGACTATTGGTACCAATGATTTCCCACTGGAGCAGTTTTGGAGCTTATAATGGATATATCTGTTATTATTGAACGTATAATTGCTGCGTGTGATCTCGTGCTGTTTGCTGTTTGCCAGAACGTCGAAATACTCTTTGACAGTAACAGAGCTATTCATAAACTACTTATTTTAATGTTAGTATTTGGCAAAATGCCAATTATCTGACATTTAAGTTTTGTAAAAGTGTGGCAAAGGGAGCTTTCAAAAAAGTATCTGTGATTGATATCGGCCACAGCAAAATCGACAATTTTCCAAACTCTCCAAAATAATGAAACAAACAAACAAATAAAATAATGAAATAATAACAAACAAATAAAATGATGCTGACATTGCAAAACACTCAGATCCGTCACGCTTATACAGAAACACATTGCAAGTAGGCTACATAACGAAATCTTACACAAATGTGTCAAACTAGGCTTTAAACTGAACCTTTTACCATATTCTCAAAGAAATATACTGCTTCTCTGATACCAAACTTCTACTACACTAAAATATCAATGTTTAGATGTCTGTGTGAATGAATTTGCTCATGTAAGTACTGTGAGACAAACAGAAATAAAGTTAATTCTAATGTCCACTATAGCGAGGACGCTGAGGATTGAACACATACTTTTTTTATTTTATTAAAACATATTTCTCGTCGAGATGAAAGGCTGTCTCACAATATCAGCATGATTGCAAATGTGATATTGATTTTATAAAATAGTTCAAAAACCATTGTTATATTTTATACTCAATATTGCCCATTTTGCTCAGTTTTACAAACGAAATCTGAAAGCCACAGCAGAACTGTTGTGTTTCTCTGAGCGACACACTGCAGTGATTCGTTACTGAACGAATCCATGTTTATTTAACGAATCGAGTGAGTCGATGATTCAGTGACTCGTTCATGAAGACAGTCACTTTCTTTGTTTCTGAAAGAATCCGCCGACTCAACGACTCACTCATTACGATGATTTTACTTTCATATTTAGAATATAACTTCATTTTATTTTTTTAAATACCGTCATATTTCAGTATTCAATTTTAATACCAATTTCAATCATTGAATGAAATCATACAAGAGAGAAGCCAGTCAGTTGAATTTGTGGCAAAACCTTATACAGCGCTCGGATATTGTATTTTTACTGCATATGATAATTACATTAGAACCAAAGTGACATTCATTACAAGATGATTAGTTGAAACATTTCAAAGCAAACCAAGAGCACATCTGATAGCCAAATGATCTGAGACATACATACACACATATATATATATATGCTTCCTTTAAGTTTCCATGAGGGAGAGGTTTAACACAAAGCGCTAAGAAACTGTAATTGGCACGGTCTGCTTTATTTTTTCCGTTAGCTTGAATGCTTTTGTTCTTTATATGTACATATGTTTTTGTTTACACACGTTTTCAACTAAAAGAAAACCTTGAGATATAACATAACTTTGTTGTAGATCATTGTTGTGTATAATGCCTCATTATAAGCTTGTTCAGAAATCGTGACAAAAACTTGATTATTAAAAATAACGCCCTCCTCATTAAATAAACCAATATTCGAATATAATTTTTTTTTAATGAGCCCAAATATTCAAATACAATATTTTTGAAAAATGCCCATCCCTAGTGTTAAAATATCATCTCGCCTCGTTCTCGTGAACCCAAAACCGTGTTTCGTCACACCCCAATTTTTTTTTACGAATTGCACTTAAAACATTTTAGATCTCAGTGAAATTTTACTGGTTTTAATGGGAATTTTACTGGTTATAATGGGAATTTTACTGGTTTTAATGGGACTTTTACTGGTTATAATGGGAATTTTACTGGTTTTAATGGGAATTTTACTGGTTTTAATGGAAACTGTAATGGATGCTGTTGGTCTCTGCTGGTAATTGGTCATCTTCTATTGGTGGCTTGTTAAATTCACTAAATCCTAATGGAATATGTCCCAAAACACACATTTTTGAGTGGTTTTAATGGTTAAAACCTGATGGTTTGTAATGTTTTTAATGGTATTTGTAGTGGAAAGCATCAGAATTTCTGTGATGTTTCTATTGTTTTCTTCAGCAGGTAGTTTCACACACTTGTGTAGTGTATGTCTGGAGTCGTACTGTCCAAACAAGCACTTCATACAGTGAAGAACAGCGTTTCAGACACCGTCTGCTCCCCTCATGTGTCTCTTATTGATGACATTTTTACAGCTGCTGTGTTTACACCATCACACCTGATGATCTTCAGCCTGGATGAGAGTAAAGGATGTTCTGACCGTTCAAAGAAACGCTGATTATCCGGGAAACATTGATGTGTTTGTAGACGATGTGTGTGTGTTTTAGGGACTGAGTGACCCAGTGATGGATAAGCTGGACAATCACTGCCAGGAGAATGACATTATTTCGACACACTATTCCTCGTCTAAATACTGTAAAGCTGATGTAAAGCCACCCAGCTTCATATCAAGCTGATGTAAAGCTGCTTTGACACAATTTGCATTGTTAAAAGCGCTGTACAAATAATAGTGACTTGACTTGACATTACATACAGCTACAAGTCAATGGAAATCCAGCCTGACTTACTTGTGAATCAGCAGCAGAAAAGAGGTTATTTATATTTTACTTTATATTTGCTTATTTATGTTAAATAAATAAACTTATTTTCCAAGTTGTAAATACCCACATGAAAAAAATACTACAGTATAGTAAATACTATATTGTTTTTGAACCATACTATAATAAAGTACTTGAATTAATTTGTTGAGTAATTCTATTGTTGCTGTGGTAATATAAACAAATGACTTTATCCAATACTGTACTAAGTTTTCTACAACTACAGGGTATATTATACTACAATACACTACAGTTTACTGTAGTAAAAACTAAAGTATACTACAGTATTTATCAGTTCACTACAGTATGCTTTAGCATTCATTAACAAAGTGTTGTAAATACTATTAATATATACTGTATAATACACTTTACTATAGTATGGTTCAAAAACACTATAGTATTTACTATAAATTACTAAAGTATTTTTTCATGTAGACAATTAGAGTGTGTTTTACAAGAAAATACTATTTCTGTTTTTCTACTTCAAAATCCTGTTTAATTTAACATGTTACTTCCACTTTCTTTGTAATTTAATAAATTACTAGTGATTTCTGAGTCAAAATAGCTCCTACAGCAATTTTTATTTCAGTGTAGTATGTTTATATTGCTTTTATTCTATATATATTTAGATTATTCTACTGTGAAGTAAAACCCGATTCCAAAAAAGTTGGGACACTGTACAAATTGTGAATAAAAAAGGAATGCAATAATTTATAAATCTCATAAATTTTATTCACAATAGAATATAGATAACATATCAAATGTTGAA
>CM049857.1:29715713-29720713 GCA_027422415.1 Schizothorax lantsangensis | reverse complement strand
ATGACAGAATTTTCATTTTTGGGTGAACTGTCCCTTTAAGGCTATCTAATACGGTGCTAAGAATATTGTGAGAAGAAACCCAAAATGCTTATAACCTGCAATTTTGCATAATGAAAAAGTGCACCTTGAATTCATCCAGTCGTATTTTGACTTGTACAATAAATTTGTTTTCAATAAATTCTTAATTTTCTATTATAAAAAACGAAATATGGGCAAAAGTCTGGAAACACAAATACTTTTCCATACTCTACTTTCTTTTTTCCATACTTTTCCAGACCTGGAAAATACTTAAATCAAATTCCATACTTTTCCAAACCCCGTAGGAACCCTCCCGTACTTTAGCATGATGCAGTGGGTCACGAGACACACAAGAGCCAATGGCATTTCACAACCAAGGCTTCTTCTGGTGGCAATTTTTGCATTTGTTCACAGACTGCAGCACACAGAATCTGAGCTTTACGGCCGATGGAGCGGCGATCGCGTCTATTCCTCTCACAAAAAGTTCAAATAATAACCGTGTGAGAGCATGTTATAGGCTATATGACATTATAATCAGATATGACATGGTTTGAAAATCGTCTAGTGTGCAGAGCTTAAGGAGTTGTAATCTGTAGGGGGCGCTGTTGGCCTACTTCTAATAAAATGAAAGCAAAATACACAAATAATATTTAAACTGTGTTTATAAAGCAGTAATTGATGCCATAAAATCATGAGTATGTTTTGATTTAAAGGTCAGAAGGTATAGCTTACATGAAAAAAAAAATCACAAACATGACACTTAAATTAAATAATTATATATATATACTGATTTATTAATTAATGTGTAATATGTTGTATTTTTTAAACAAATTATGAGCTCTAAAAGATTTTCTGAATTTTTACAACTCTTTTGCTTTAGACCATCTACAAATGTTAAAACTTCATTATTGTTTATTTAATTCTAACAAATAAGTTCTTGTTAAAAACTAACCAAAATTAAAAAATAATTAGCTTCTAATTTCTGCACAGGAGAGATTTGGTGTTGTTTCCAAACAAAAGGAAATATATCGGTATCGGCCAAAATGAGTTGAAAAATATCGGCATATCGGATATCGGCAAAAATCGTGCATCCCTAGTGCATATCTATCGCTTTAGTTGACGTGAACTCCGTTAAATTTGCATATAGGATCAGATTTAACAATCAGTTTTATATCTGTTTTGCGGATTTTGTGTAAATGGAAACATTTTAACAAATTCGATAGATATCCGATCAGTAAAAATGCATGAAGTGACCAGGTGTAAACAGACCTATTGTGTTGCTGTGCTGCAGTGTGCATAGCCCTTAACCCGCTGGTTGCATGTAGCACACACAGAGGGATTTAGTCCCTTATGAGCCTCCTGAACAAGCTCACATAAAGAATCTATGAACTCGACCTTCTTCTTGGCCATTACATCAGCTAAGAGGGTCAGTGAGTTGCCATGTCCTCTTGGTGAGTCCACAACACCTTAAGTGGGGCAATCTGAGGACGATCAGGTTACTCTTTAACAGAACTGTGCAAGTTCATTTTCTTGCACTGATCGACCTTCATCAGGCCTCAATTTATCGTCAAGAGCCACAGGTATTCATTTTGTGTTTTTTTTGACTCTCAAAGTGGCGGCACCTGTTGACTTGTATTTTCTGAATCACCAGGCACCACAGCTAAAAATCTTTACTGTTCTACTGAAGAAAGAACGCCACCTACATCTTGGATGTCTGAGAGTGAGTAAATTAGCAGCAACATTTTTTTTTGGCTTAAATATTCAGAACTATAACACTGACATGATTTCTGGATAGCAAATGGTTTTATACATTATTACAGGAAAACATCACGTGATTACTGAACCACTCTCTATGTGCACTCTGGCATCAAATCAAACATAAAATACAATGAAACAATAAAATGATCAGTAAAAGTAACGTAAACCTGCACCAATACATTTCAACTGGCAAAATAAAGCATAAATACATTATATTACCAAGTATTGAGACACCCCTTTCTTTAGAACAGAAAAAGGCACTTTAAAAACATAATTCATGTTTAAAAATTGTATTTCATCTCTGTTGCAACAGTTTTGTAAGTGTCTAAAATGACTGAACCCATATGTACAAGTCACTGGTGTTTGGTGATGAGTTTTTGTCTCAAGGTCTGCATTTACAGTCACACCAGAGGTGTTAAACTGGGATTAGGACTTGGTTTTATGCAGACCAGTCAAGTTCTTCCACACTGACTCAATCAATCATTTTCTTTTTGAACCTTGTCTTATACACAGAGACATTGTCATGTTAGAATAGAAAAGAGTCCAAACTGTTGCTATAATATTAGAAGCACACAATTTCCTACAATATCATTATATGCTTTAACATTAAGATTTGTACTCATAGAAATTACTAAAGTAGTCAAACCTGTTCATTAGAAGGGGGTGCCAGGGGGTGTCCCAATATTTTAGGCAATATGGTGTATGTCTAAAAAGCTATTTACTAAATAATTTAAGCCAACTTATGATTCATTTGGTTTCTCTAACCAATATTTTTAAAATACAAATTAAATGAAAATACAGGTATCGACATGTACTACCAAAAATTAAAGTATAAACTGTAAAAAAAAACTGAAAATGCTACAGTAAAAACCTATTAAATGGTTAACGATAAGTTCCTGTAAAATTTACAGGGAAAAAACATAAACTGACGTTCCCAGAATTCCCTGCGTTGCATTTCAAATTTTGTTTGAATTTGATGTTTTTTCTTTGAAATAATCATGTTTCTTAGTTTTTTCTGATCAGTTATGTTTATTAGGGTTGTATGTTACATCTAATGTTGTTAAATTAATGTTTATTGCATATTTCAGTTTATTGAGATCATCATGATGGTGATCAGTGTTTGTGTGAATGACGCTGTGCTTCTTCTATATATGTTATTATTTAAAAGCTGCTTTGGTTCATCATGTGACTCTCATCACCTGCTTTTGGTGGTTATCAGTGTATTACAAAGATACAAAACAGATTTCAGTACTTCAATAGGTTGCTATATTAACATTATATCAGTTAATGAAATTACGGTATTTAACTGTAAATTTAAGTTAAAACCGTAAAACTTAAAATGTTGTTACCGTATTTTTTACTGTAGAATTCCGGCAACCACAGCTGCTGTTTTTTACCGTAAATTTTACAGATTTTTTTTTACAGTGATAGGTATCATACACAATCTGGTAAAAAAAAAAAAAAAAACTGATATTGTATTATCCCCAATACACAACTACCATTTGAAAAATATCTGTACAGTGGCTGTCACACCAGTGCATCACCCACATACTCACCCACGCTCACCAACACCCACACGTCCATCCTAACAACACACTTGTCCAAAACCTCAATATTCACAACCAGACGCTTGTCCACGGGTCACACAGATGCTCACACACCCTCAGATGCACACACTACTACACTCCGTCCACTCAAATGCATTATGTCATAAGATACTCTGCTCTCTGGGTTTACCAACACACACCCAGACATTCACTAAACGCTCACACACACTCTCATCCACACATTAGCACTTCTCTAACGCTCCTCCAGACGCTCGCCCACACGTCATCTAAACACATGCACTCATCCAAATGTTCACGCTTGCACTCACCCACGCGTTCATCCATATACTCGTGAGGTCTGAAATTACATGCACGATTGTGCAGTTTTACTCTCCTGTGTTTATAATGTGCTCAAAAACATTGATTAGCTGTAACAAGCGTGTTGAATGAGTGCGTTCATCACTTCATTTACACCTTCAGTAACCCAAAACACACCTGACATTTCAAAGCTCTAACCTGGAAATAGTTTTTCATCGCTCTGCTCACATGCTCTGACTTTTTATTTCAGTAAATCAATGAAAACCTACAGAACCGTGACCTTAAAACCGAGGTATGTACCAAACCATCATACCCATGCAGTCCTAATCTACATGACAATGATGATTCAGAGGCCTTATTAGTGAGTCTTGATACCAAAAATTATTTTGACTAATTAGTTCTCTACAGGATGATGTAAGAATGTAGGTTGCACGATACATTTATGAAACACTGCAGATCATTACAATAGACTCACTGCAGGAATTAAGATTAATGGTAATTCATCAGGGGCCGGTCGCACCAGCTGTACGTAAGTTACAACTTAGCCTAGTTTTGACGTAAATGGGCACTAAGTTACAACTTACCGACTACTAAATATTTGTTCGTTGCACCATTACACTTAGTTGAAGTGTAACTCTACGTATAATCTAAATATTTACGGAAGCGTCTGGTCAGGAGTAACGGTTGAATAAAATAGCTGCATCAATATGCTCTTCTTTTACCCGACAACCTTCAATGCTTTAGTCATATATGATGCTGCTGACATTTACACTCACGTACATATTAATAGAAAGAGAATATGTGAATAAACGTACTTTGTTTTTATTAGCACGTCTTCAACACCCCCCTCTGTGCGCTTCGCTCCGTGTTGTGCGTGACAGATGAAATAATAAACAAATTACATTTCTTATGTTTTTTTTTCTTTCAGTATTTATTGATCCTTATTTATTTCAATTACAGTTTCTGAATGTTATTTACATATAAAACAGCTTACATATAGACTAATGTTATTAATGTATCGGTTTAATGGAAACTTTTTTTACCGTTAGTATACGTGAGGCAAAAGAAGTTAGAATGAAGGATATATTAAAATTCATAGCATTTAATCAAGTTCTGCTCTGTTTCTATTGGATGATTTAGGGTAAACGTCATATTATGCGACTACACATTACTTTACAGAGAGCTTACGAACTACTAGCTACGTCCTGCCTTACTAACAACTGGTGCAACCAAATAATGTATAGATTTAGTTACAAACTAGCTAGTAGTTACTAAGCCTCTAGTGTGGACTTAACGTTCTAATTTAAGTAGGAACTTACAAACAACTGGTGCAACCAAATAATGTATAGATTTAGTTAC
>CM049857.1:29540713-29710713 GCA_027422415.1 Schizothorax lantsangensis | reverse complement strand
CATCTGCAATGGAAACCCCCTGTCGCGGATATCGTGCAATTGAAACCCCCTTAGCGGATCATCTTGCAGTTGAAACCCCCTGTCGCGATCAATCTTGCAGTGTGAAACCCCCTTCGCGGATCCTGTGCAGTGTGAAACCCCCTTGCGGATCCATCTTCAGTGTGAAACCCCCTGTCGCGGATCCATCGTGAGTTGAAACCCCCTTGGATCCATCGATTGAACCCCCTTCCGGATCCATCGTGCAATGTGACCCCTGTCGCGGAATCGTGCAGTGTGAAACCCCCTGTCGCGGATCCATCGTGCAGTGTGAAACCCCCTGTGATCCATCTTGCAGTGTGAAACCCCCTGTCGCGGATCCAGTGTGAAACCCCCGTGCAATGTGCAGTGTGAAACCCCTGTCGCGGATCCATCGTGCAGTGTGAAACCCCCTGTCGCGGATCCATCGTGCAGTGTGAAACCCCCTGTCGCGGATCCATCTTGCAGTGTGAAACCCCCTGTCGCGGATCCATCTTGCAGTGTGAAACCCCCTGTCGCGGATCCATCGTGCAGTGTGAAACCCCCTGTCGCGGATCCATCGTGCAGTGTGAAACCCCCTGTCGCGGATCCATCTTGCAGTGTGAAACCCCCTGTCGCGGATCGATCGTGCATGAAACCCCCTGTCGCGGATCCATCTTGCAGTGTGAAACCCCCTGTCGCGGATCCATCGTGCAGTGTGACCCCCTGTCGCGGAATCGTGCAGTGTGAAACCCCTGTCGCGGATCATCGTGCAGTGTGAAACCCCCTGTCGCGGATCCATCGTGCAGTGTGAAACCCCCTGTCGCGGATCCATCTTGCAGTGTGAAACCCCCTGTCGCGGATCCATCGTGCAGTGTGAAACCCCCTGTCGCGGATCCATCGTGCAGTGTGAAACCCCCTGTCGCGGATCCATCTTGCAGTGTGAAACCCCCTGTCGATCCATCATGCAGTGTGAAACCCCCTGTCGCGGATCCATCTTGCAGTGTGAAACCCCCTGTCGCGGATCCATCTTGCAGTGTGAAACCCCCTGTCGCGGATCCATCGTGCAGTGTGAAACCCCCTGTCGCGGATCCATCGTGCAGTGTGAAACCCCCTGTCGCGGATCCATCTTGCAGTGTGAAACCCCCTGTCGCGGATCCATCGTGCAATGTGAAAACAGCAGCGACTGAATGCTACCCCAGATAGTCCTGCAGTGTGAAAACAACGGTGATCCGACGAGTTTGAAAATCATGCAGTGTGAACTCGGCATTAGATGTTCTTAAGATTTTCATAAGAAGTACTAGGCCTAAAGAATTATTTTTAGTAGCCTACATTAACCACAAAATTAGTGCGCGAAGATAGAGCACTTTAAGCAGGGGCGGGCTTAGTGATTTGGGGGCCCTAAGCAAATTCCAGGTATGGGGCCCCCACACAATAACTATGTGTCCTTTTATGCTTAACCCTTATTTTGCTCGCTCACTAGTTTATAGTTTATTTATCCTTCACAACCAGTAATTAGTCAACCTGATGCTGTTCTAAAGCCAAATTAGGCTACCCTAATTTTTTTTCGGATCACAAAAGCAAGACATTATCAAAAACAAAAAAATGTTTGCACTTAATAAATTGTAAACTTTTCCAATCTTTTTACAAACATAAAATTATCCCATGCAACTCATTCCATATTCCACGTGTTCTGAAGGCATACTGTATATGGCAAGCCATTGTAGCATTTAATCTATAAGCCGTACTAGTATCTATTTTCACTCTACTAGTACTTATTTTTTAGATACTAGTATCTTTTCCATTAAGTACTAGTACTTATTCATTAGGTACTAGTGCTTATTCTTTAGCTACTAGTGCTTATTCTTTAGCTACTAGTGCTTATTCTTTAGGTACTAGTGTCTTTTGTAAAGTTACTAGTACTTATTCATTAGATACTAGTACTTAATCAGTAGATACTAGTACTTATTTATTAGATACTAGTACTTATTCCAATAGTGACTAGTATTTAATTATACTTTTCTTGTTAAGAAAAAATAGAACTAGTTCTTATTTTTTAGTTACTAGTAACTTTTTAGACCAGAGATATCCTGAACTTAATAGATACTAGTACTTTTTAAATTTGCATATCTGCCCAGTATGCTAATCGTATGTTGAATATTAATGAACCAGCAACATACAGGAGAGAGATTAGACAAGAAACGGAAACAAGGAGATGGATGCACTTTTTTTGAGGAAACCACATAGAAAAGAAACAATCATTTGTACACAAGCACATAGAAAACCTATTTTGTCAGTTTTGTAAACACTGTAATTTCGTAAACATAGTAGCCTAATGTGTTTGTTGGTCATCGAGTGACCTCTAGTGGCAGGATGGAGATAAGACGCAAATTGTATTATCTGTAATTTTCCTCTTTTTCCTCCAGTAAAAACAATAAATATCATATCAAGGCTGTACGTTAACTTTTTTGCATATAGCACTGGTGCTACAGACATTGAATGTTTTTACATTAATGTTCTGTTCAGGGCACACAAAATCTGAACCTTATAGTTTTCAGACAAACATGTTCTTTATTTGGAAAAAAAGGCTAAAAATGCAAAAAAACAAAAAAAAACAGGTATGCTGTACTTGTAGGGCTGCAGAATTTGGTCAAAAATGTTGTTTATATACACTATATTGCCAAAAGTATTGGCGCCCCCTTCTAATGAACAGGTTTGACTACTTTAGTAATTTCTATGAGTACAAATCTTAATGTTAAAGCATATAATGATATTGTAGGAAATTGTGTGCTTCTAATATTATAGCAACAGTTTGGACTCTTTTCTATTCTAACATGACAATGTTTCTGTGTATAAGACAAGGTTCAAAAAGAAAATGATTGATTCAGTCAGTGTGGAAGAACTTGACTGGTCTGCATAAAACCAAGTCCTAATCCCAGTTTAACACCTCTGGTGTGGCTGTAAATGCAGACCTTGAGACAAAAACTCATCACCAAACACCAATGACTTGAATAAACACTAGTAGCTAAAGAATAAGCACTAGTACCTAAAGAATAAGCACTAGTACCTAAAGAATAAACACTAGTAGCTAAAGAATAAGCACTAGTACCTAATGAATAAGCACTAGTACCTAAAGAATAAGCACTGGTACCTAAAGAATAAACACTAGTAGCTAAAGAATAAACACTAGTAGCTAAAGAATAAACACTAGTAGCTAAAGAATAAGCACTAGTACCTAAAGAATAAACACTGGTAGCTAAAGAATAAGCACTAGTACCTAAAGAATAAACACTAGTAGCTAAAGCATAAGCACTGGTACCTAAAGAATAAACACTAGTAGCTAAAGAATAAGCACTGGTACCTACAGAATAAACACTAGTAGCTAAAGAATAAACACTAGTACCTAAAGAATAAGCACTAGTAGCTAAAGAATAAACACTAGTAGCTAAAGAATAAGCACTAGTAGCTAAAGAATAAGCACTAGTACCTAAAGAATAAACACTAGTAGCTAAAGAATAAACACTAGTAGCTAAAGAATAAACACTAGTAGCTAAAGAATAAACACTAGTAGCTAATGAATAAACACTAGTACCTAAAGAATAAGCACTAGTACCTAAAGAATAAACACTAGTAGCTAAAGAATAAACACTAGTAGCTAAAGAATAAGCACTAGTACCTAATGAATAAGCACTAGTACCTAAAGAATAAGCACTAGTACCTAAAGAATAAACACTAGTAGCTAAAGAATAAACACTAGTAGCTAAAGAATAAACACTAGTACCTAAAGAATAAACACTAGTAGCTAAAGAATAAACACTAGTAGCTAAAGAATAAACACTAGTAGCTAAAGAATAAGCACTAGTACCTAAAGAATAAACACTAGTAGCTAACGAATAAACACTAGTAGCTAAAGAATAAGCACTAGTAGCTAAAGAATAAACACTAGTAGCTAAATAATAAGCACTAGTACCTAAAGAATAAACACTAGTAGCTAAAGAATAAGCACTAGTACCTAATGAATAAACACTAGTACCTAAAGAATAAGCACTAGTACCTAAAGAATAAACACTAGTAGCTAAAGAAGAAACACTAGTAGCTAAAGAATAAGCACTAGTACCTAATGAATAAGCACTAGTACCTAAAGAATAAGCACTAGTACCTAAAGAATAAACACTAGTAGCTAAAGAATAAACACTAGTAGCTAAAGAATAAGCACTAGTACCTAATGAATAAGCACTAGTACCTAAAGAATAAGCACTAGTACCTAAAGAATAAACACTAGTAGCTAAAGAATAAACACTAGTAGCTAAAGAATAAACACTAGTAGCTAAAGAATAAACACTAGTAGCTAAAGAATAAACACTAGTAGCTAAAGAATAAGCTCTAGTACCTAAAGAATAAGCACTAGTACCTAGGGCTGTCGCGATAACCGCGATATCGCAATACCGCGCTACTGACGAGCATAACCGCAGAGGAATGCAACAACCGCAGCAACCGCGATATTTCCTTTTTTTTTTCGTAAAGTTACTCCCTTCTCGTTTTATACTTAGTGCATATGTACTGAATATTAGTAATGATAACAAATGTGTACCATGCTGATTTGTACAGAGGCTCAGTATATTTGCACTTAACAAGCCTAAACAGACAGCGAATGAGAGAGATCATCGACTGATCGCGTGCGATTACCTGAGTCTGTCCTTCAGACGGAGTCATGTATATTTGTGAAAACAGGTTGTCATGTCCAAGGACAGCGAAATCTGTCTTAACATCGACGCTCTGCTGGTCAGCTGAGCCTTTAAAAGTGGCGCTCAAAGTTAAAATCATTTCAGCAGCTTTACATATCATTATAACATTACATATCTCGAATGAATCAGCGTTTTTGAACGTGTAGTTGAATGAACGGTGACCCACTCAAAGACAGTCTCTTACCGCCACCCTGTGGCGAAACAATGAAACTGCACTGACTGAGACTCGTCTAAAACACGCAGGTGAAATATCAACAGAAAAAAAGTATCATGTCAGTCAGATTCGAGGATCAGAACTAACTGTTTTATTATATATATATATATATATATATATATAGGCTAACAATAGACTAACGATCTTATTGTCAGGTTTATGTTTTGTTATGTGGACCGTTATTTTGTCATTCTCTTCCATTCAATTCACTTCCTGTTTCAACGTGATTTAGTTTAGGTTCTATTGGTTTCTGAATATGACCTCGTTACATCATAACACGTACACACAGATTATATATATAATCTAATCACAGATTATATCATATATGTGTATATGCGGTATATATGCTTATGTATACATACACATATGTATATATATATATACGCGGTAATACCGCATACCGCGCTATTGAGCCACTCAAAATTACCGCAAGGGAAATTCCTTCACCGCGACAGCCCTACTAGTACCTAATGAATAAACACTAGTACCTAAAGAATAAGCACTAGTACCTAAAGAATAAGCACTAGTACCTAAAGAATAAACACTAGTAGCTAAAGAATAAACACTAGTAGCTAAAGAATAAACACTAGTACCTAAAGAATAAACACTAGTAGCTAAAGAATAAACACTAGTAGCTAAAGAATAAACACTAGTAGCTAAAGAATAAACACTAGTAGCTAAAGAATAAGCACTAGTACCTAAAGAATAAACACTAGTAGCTAAAGAATAAACACTAGTAGCTAAAGAATAAACACTAGTACCTAAAGAATAAGCACTAGTACCTAAAGAATAAGCACTAGTACCTAAAGAATAAGCACTAGTAGCTAAAGAATAAACACTAGTACCTAAAGAATAAACACTAGTAGCTAAAGAATAAACACTAGTAGCTAAAGAATAAACACTAGTAGCTAAAGAATAAACACTAGTACCTAAAGAATAAGCACTAGTAGCTAAAGAATAAACACTAGTAGCTAAAGAATAAACACTAGTAGCTAAAGAATAAGCACTAGTAGCTAAAGAATAAACACTAGTAGCTAAAGAATAAGCACTAGTACCTAATGAATAAACACTAGTACCTAAAGAATAAGCACTAGTACCTAAAGAATAAGCACTAGTAGCTAAAGAATAAACACTAGTAGCTAAAGAATAAACACTAGTAGCTAAAGAATAAACACTAGTAGCTAAAGAATAAACACTAGTACCTAAAGAATAAACACTAGTACCTAAAGAATAAACACTAGTAGCTAAAGAATAAACACTAGTAGCTAAAGCACTAGTAGCTAAAGAATAAACACTAGTAGCTAAAGAATAAACACTAGTAGCTAAAGAATAAGCACTAGTACCTAATGAATAAACACTAGTACCTAAAGAATAAGCACTAGTACCTAAAGAATAAGCACTAGTACCTAAAGAATAAACACTAGTACCTAAAGAATAAACACTAGTAGCTAAAGAATAAACACTAGTAGCTAAAGAATAAACACTAGTAGCTAAAGAATAAACACTAGTAGCTAAAGAATAAACACTAGTACCTAATGAATAAACACTAGTACCTAAAGAATAAGCACTAGTACCTAAAGAATAAACACTAGTAGCTAAAGAATAAACACTAGTAGCTAAAGAATAAGCACTAGTACCTAATGAATAAGCACTAGTACCTAAAGAATAAGCACTAGTACCTAAAGAATAAACACTAGTAGCTAAAGAATAAACACTAGTAGCTAAAGAATAAGCACTACACTAGTACCTAAAGAATAAGCACTAGTACCTAAAGAATAAACACTAGTAGCTAAAGAATAAACACTAGTAGCTAAATAATAAGCACTAGTACCTAATGAATAAGCACTAGTACCTAAAGAATAAGCACTAGTACCTAAAAAATAAACACTAGTAGCTAAAAAATAAACACTAGTAGCTAAAGAATAAGCACTGGTACCTAAAGAATAAGCACTAGTACCTAAAGAATAAGCACTAGTACCTAAAGAATAAACACTAGTAGCTAAAGAATAAACACTAGTAGCTAAAGAATAAGCACTAGTACCTAATGAATAAGCATTAGTAGCTAAAGAATAAGCACTAGTACCTAAAGAATAAACACTAGTAGCTAAAGAATAAGCACTAGTACCTAATGAATAAGCATTAGTACTAAAGAACCTAAGAATAAACACTAGTACCTAAAGAATAAACACTAGTAGCTAAAGAATAAGCACTAGTACCTAATGAATAAGCATTAGTAGCTAAAGAATAAGCACTAGTACCTAAAGAATAAACACTAGTAGCTAAAGAATAAGCACTAGTAGCTAAAGAATAAGCACTAGTACCTAAAGAATAAGCAGTAGTACCTAAAGAATAAACACTAGTACCTAAAGAATAAACACTAGTAGCTAAAGAATAAACACTAGTAGCTAACGAATAAGCACTAGTACCTAAAGAATAAGCACTAGTACCTAAAGAATAAACACTAGTACCTAAAGAATAAGTACTAGTACTTAATGGAAAAGATACTAGTATCTAAAAAATAAGTACTAGTAGCGTGAAAATAGATACTAGTACGGTTTATAGATTAAATGCTACAACGGCTTGCCATATACTGTATAGGGTTTGCCGAGGAACAAATCGAAAATGAAACCTATTATTAAGGGAAAATCTCCAGTCATTGCATTCATGCATTTTTCGCGCCGGTGCGCCTATGAGAAGCACACAAGAGAGTCAACTTGAAACATCAAGATAAATACAATTGTGACTTGAAACACAATACTTTCCTTACTGAGGTGAATATCTCTGTTCTGAGACAGTCAGACAGCCTAGAATGCTCCCTCATAATCACTATAGCTCACTTCAGTTCATTGTGATCTCACGGCGTTCTGTTAATAAGCTCTACACTGCACAATAAATCTCTTATTTACATCGTATCTGCACTTTGTTATAATGAGACGATGCCCGACCTTGCAGAACTCAGCACTTGACAAAAACTCTGCATTTTGATCGGTGACTGCATTCTAACTTGAACACTTCTGGTCACTGCGTTCAAGAAATCAGCGGATATGTCTGTGATTGGCTACATTGCTCAACGCTGCAAATATAATTCGCCAATATCAGATGGGGCCCCCTGATTCCCCGGGGCCCTAAGCTTATTGGTTAAGTCCGCCCCTGACTTTTAAGTACATTATAGAAGTGTACTTTGACTAGACAGACAGATGCATGCACAGACAGACAGACAGATGCATGCACAGACAGACAGACAGATGCATGCATGCATGCACAGACAGACAGATGCATGCACAGACAGACAGACAGACAGATGTTCACCTCTCCTCCGTGCCCGTCGAAGACGCCGTAGATGTCGGTATGGCTCTGGTTGAGTGCGTCTGTGAGGATGTGGAACCTGTCCTCCATGTGATCCCTCCTGCCCTGGATGGAGTACACCGCTGCGCTGCTGCTCTTGTACTGCCACGTCTTGGAGAACTCCTCATGCAGCATCACCTCCACCACCCTGCCTTTCATCATGCTGACGGCGTCGCGGCTGGAGCGCAGGATGGTCTTCACCTCGAGGAAGCGCGATGCGAGGCAGCGGACTCATGCTCGCGCACACACACACTCACTGAACTAATGACAGACAGACGCTCCTGCTCTCCTCCACTGCGCTAGTGACGCGTGCACACATCAACCCTGTTCATGTCAACACATCCCCTTCGAAAGTTATTAGTGCATGCAGTTTGTTTTCTTTTTCAAATAATAACCAGATGCTTGTTTCCCTTCAAAAATGGTAAATAAATGCCGTGTTTATTCCTCCGACGCGGCAGCGCGGGCAGGTGTTCTGTGTCGCGGGTGCGCGCACTGCGCGTGCTCGCGGCTCGGTGCAGCGCGCTCTCGTGTGTGCTCAGGGTTGCCAAGTCTGCTGTTTTCCCGCGGAATTGGGCTACTGTTTTATAAAAACACTGTTTTTTCATGCATCTGTCAAGTTTCAGATTTTGGGCTTTTTAGTTTTTCATAAAGTGTTTTTTCAGACTAGTGGAAAGAAAACATCTAAAATACACTGTTAAGTGTTTCTTTTATAGCACTTTATCTATTTGTGTCAATAGATTTCAATTACAATACATATTTTTAAAGGCTGTTTTCTCAAAATGAGTTTTCTCTCCTACACTGAGCCATAAATCTCCTCTTCAGTAGCACTTACACACACATTTTTATTCCTATAGTCTATATCTGGAAGGTTTTTACAGAGGGATTTGTTCATATATAATTTGCTTAACATTTTAATACCCCAAAAATTGTGAAAATATAGTCTTTTCTGTCCATTCCAAGCATTTTCTGAATTATGGAGTGACAAAAATGAGATACCCAAATGGCCCTCAGTAAAAACATTTGACTCTAATATGTCAAAAAAATTAAGCAACAATTTTGAAACTGACTTCACCCAGTGTTTAGATTTTTTAGACTCATTTGCATATCTAAACCTAACATTTTAGAAAACTTGTAATATTTATTTTTTTGCAATTATCAATGTAATCAATCAGCTGGGTAAGTAAGGTGATAACTAGTTATGTTTGTACCCTCTCTGTTGTTGAAGTGAATTTAATATAGACAGTGTTGGAGATTATAGATTACAGGTTACCTTATTTACAATGTAACTTTTTAAATGACTTATTTAATTAATGTAACTTACTTCAATTCAGACAGTGAACACTATTAACTGCGATGAATATATGTTGATATTAAACTTTGCAAAAGCTAAATTTGGTAGTTTTGATTACTTTTCTAAATGTCTAATGAATGTTTTGAACTGTTAATAATTTTCAAACATTTACACCATGCATGATTAACCTTACAGTACTCAGCACTGTCAGACTGTCACAATTCATCATCACGTTAATTAAGATTATAATGATTGAACACATCCACCACAAAATCAGACTTTAGTAAGTTCAATGCAGATTTAAAATCATAAATAGTTAGGTGTCTGGTGTCTGTTTGTATATGATTATGACGATAGTCTTCTAAAAAGAAACAGTAAAATGCTTATGAAGTGACTCAAAGCAGTTCTAGAGATTATGTTCATGTGTATTCATACTCATATACTGAGGCTATAGTCCATATCATGTTTTGATTCAAGTGTACTGACCTACATTTGATTTATTCATCCAAAATGTGGCATATTCCGTGACATTCAGTGTTATAGAATTCTGTTTTTATGACAGGATTCTACAAAAATTCTACAAACTCATATTTTTTGAGTAGTCAGTGCAATTTGGGAAAGAAATCAATTAAATCTGTATGTGGATGTGTGTAAATATTCAAATGTAACCCCTTTGTAATCGTAACATTTTTTCTTAGTAACTGTAACTGAATACAGTTACTTTTATTTTGTAATTAATTTCTGTTACATGTAACTATTTACTCCCCAACACTGGATATTTAGCCCCTGCAATGTGATTTTTACCAGGGGAACCTCACTAAAATATGTGTATTTTACCCCCGGAACGTGATTTTTACCAGGGACCCCCCTCGAAGCACCATTGGGCTAGTTTTGGGCTAGTTTTGAGTATTAACTGGGGGTTTTGTTGTGAAGACCTGGCAACCCTGTGTGCTGATGTTTGACAGACTCAGATGACAGACAGACAGCTTTCACCGTCAGTATAGAGCTGTGTGTTGTCTCACACTTACACATTTACACACACAAGACCATGGTCTCACATTTGTTTATTTTAATTCTAAATGCAAGAAACCAAACGATCTGTCAAAATAAAAGTCCCAGCTGTGCGCTGGAGTAGTGGATGATTAATAACACATTGTGAGTCAGAGTGTCCTGTTTTTAATGGAAAGCAAGTATCTGGTAATATAGGCTATCTGCAGTGTAATCAAATGGATTGATGAAGGTTTGTTTTGACCAACTAAATAGATAAAAACTGACATGAAATATTGTTTTGATTTGTAGTTTCCCTGTATTTAGGTACTCAGGTGATTAGATCACTAGTGGTCAGGTAGATCATATTAACCTCCTGTAATCACGTTATGAGAGGAAGGTCTCAGATTGTATTAATACATATAGAGATAACTTATTTTGTGGCTGTTACTAATGCAGTTTTTTCCTGTGCATGTAGGATACAGTAGAGATTCTGTTTACTGTATTTGATTTATACTGTATGTGTGTTGATCAATGTGTACATGTGAATAAATGTTAAATATGTTTAAAATTAAAAAAAATATATATATATATATTCATCATAAAAAGTGGTTGTCTGTTTTGAGGATTTAATAAGCCCCCTCCCATCCTAAGTCTGTTAGTGTACAGTACTGGGTTCATGTAGTCTATCTCTTCACTAATGACACATTATGACAGTATTTATAAGCTCACTGATCATTAGTAGAGCAGGTCTGAGAGAGTAATGAGAGAGTAATGAGAGAGTAATGAATCTCTTCACTAATGACACATTATGACAGTATTTATAAGCTCACTGATCATTAGTAGAGCAGGTCTGAGAGAGTAATGAGAGTAATGAGAGAGTAATGAATCTCTTCACTAATGACACATTATGACAGTATTTATAAGCTCACTGATCATTAGTAGAGCAGGTCTGAGAGAGTAATGAGAGAGTAATGAATCTCTTGACTAATGACACATTATGACAGTATTTATAAGCTCACTGATCATTAGTAGAGCAGGACTGAGAGAGTAATGAGAGAGTAATGAGAGAGTAATGAATCTCTTGACTAATGACACATTATGACAGTATTTATAAGCTCACTGATCATTAGTAGAGCAGGTCTGAGAGAGTAATGAGAGAGTAATGAGAGAGTAATGAATCTCTTCACTAATGACACATTATGACAGTATTTATAAGCTCACTGATCATTAGTAGAGCAGGTCTGAGAGAGTAATGAGAGAGTAATGAGAGAGTAATGAATCTCTTCACTAATGACACATTATGACAGTATTTATAAGCTCACTGATCATTAGTAGAGCAGGTCTGAGAGAGTAATGAGAGAGTAATGAGAGAGTAATGAGTCTCTTCACTAATGACACATTATGACAGTATTTATAAGCTCACTGATCATTAGTAGAGCAGGTCTGAGAGAGTAATGAGAGAGTAATGAGAGAGTAATGAATCTCTTGACTAATGACACATTATGACAGTATTTATAAGATCACTGATCATTAGTAGAGCAGGTCTGAGAGAGTAATGAGAGAGTAATGAGAGAGTAATGAATCTCTTCACTAATGACACATTATGACAGTATTTATAAGATCACTGATCATTAGTAGAGCAGGTCTGAGAGAGTAATGAGAGAGTAATGAATCTCTTCACTAATGACACATTATGACAGTATTTATAAGCTCACTGATCATTAGTAGAGCAGGTCTGAGAGAGTAATGAGAGAGTAATGAATCTCTTCACTAATGACACATTATGACAGTATTTATAAGCTCACTGATCATTAGTAGAGCAGGTCTGAGAGAGTAATGAGAGAGTAATGAATCTCTTCACTAATGACACATTATGACAGTATTTATAAGATCACTGATCATTAGTAGAGCAGGTCTGAGAGAGTAATGAGAGAGTAATGAGAGAGTAATGAATCTCTTCACTAATGACACATTATGACAGTATTTATAAGATCACTGATCATTAGTAGAGCAGGTCTGAGAGAGTAATGAGAGAGTAATGAGAGAGTAATGAATCTCTTGACTAATGACACATTATGACAGTATTTATAAGCTCACTGATCATTAGTAGAGCAGGACTGAGAGAGTAATGAGAGAGTAATGAATCTCTTCACTAATGACACATTATGACAGTATTTATAAGCTCACTGATCATTAGTAGAGCAGGTCTGAGAGAGTAATGAGAGAGTAATGAATCTCTTCACTAATGACACATTATGACAGTATTTATAAGCTCACTGATCATTAGTAGAGCAGGTCTGAGAGAGTAATGAGAGAGTAATGAGTCTCTTGACTAATGACACATTATGACAGTATTTATAAGCTCACTGATCATTAGTAGAGCAGGTCTGAGAGAGTAATGAGAGAGTAATGAGTCTCTTGACTAATGACACATTATGACAGTATTTATAAGCTCACTGATCATTAGTAGAGCAGGTCTGAGAGAGTAATGAGAGAGTAATGAGTCTCTTGACTAATGACACATTATGACAGTATTTATAAGCTCACTGATCATTAGTAGAGCAGGTCTGAGAGAGTAATGAGAGAGTAATGAATCTCTTGACTAATGACACATTATGACAGTATTTATAAGCTCACTGATCATTAGTAGAGCAGGTCTGAGAGAGTAATGAGAGAGTAATGAGTCTCTTGACTAATGACACATTATGACAGTATTTATAAGCTCACTGATCATTAGTAGAGCAGGTCTGAGAGAGTAATGAGAGAGTAATGAGTCTCTTGACTAATGACACATTATGACAGTATTTATAAGATCACTGATCATTAGTAGAGCAGGTCTGAGAGAGTAATGAGAGAGTAATGAGAGAGTAATGAATCTCTTCACTAATGACACATTATAACAGTATTTATAAGCTCACTGATCATTAGTAGAGCAGGTCTGAGAGAGTAATGAGAGAGTAATGAGAGAGTAATGAATCTCTTGACTAATGACACATTATGACAGTATTTATAAGCTCACTGATCATTAGTAGAGCAGGTCTGAGAGAGTAATGAGAGAGTAATGAGAGAGTAATGTGTCTCTTGACTAATGACACATTATGACAGTATTTATAAGCTCACTGATCATTAGTAGAGCAGGTCTGAGAGAGTAATGAGAGAGTAATGAGTCTCTTGACTAATGACACATTATGACAGTATTTATAAGCTCACTGATCATTAGTAGAGCAGGTCTGAGAGAGTAATGAGAGAGTAATGAGAGAGTAATGAGTCTCTTGACTAATGACACATTATGACAGTATTTATAAGCTCACTGATCATTAGTAGAGCAGGACTGAGAGAGTAATGAGAGAGTAATGAGTCTCTTGACTAATGACACATTATGACAGTATTTATAAGCTCACTGATCATTAGTAGAGCAGGACTGAGAGAGTAATGAGAGAGTAATGAGTCTCTTGACTAATGACACATTATGACAGTATTTATAAGCTCACTGATCATTAGTAGAGCAGGACTGAGAGAGTAATGAGAGAGTAATGAGAGAGTAATGAGTCTCTTGACTAATGACACATTATGACAGTATTTATAAGATCACTGATCATTAGTAGAGCAGGTCTGAGAGAGTAATGAGAGAGTAATGAGAGAGTAATGAATCTCTTGACTAATGACACATTATGACAGTATTTATAAGCTCACTGATCATTAGTAGAGCAGGTCTGAGAGAGTAATGAGAGAGTAATGAGTCTCTTGACTAATGACACATTATGACAGTATTTATAAGCTCACTGATCATTAGTAGAGCAGGTCTGAGAGAGTAATGAGAGAGTAATGAGTCTCTTGACTAATGACACATTATGACAGTATTTATAAGCTCACTGATCATTAGTAGAGCAGGTCTGAGAGAGTAATGAGAGAGTAATGAGAGAGTAATGAATCTCTTCACTAATGACACATTATGACAGTATTTATAAGCTCACTGATCATTAGTAGAGCAGGTCTGAGAGAGTAATGAGAGAGTAATGAGAGAGTAATGAGTCTCTTGACTAATGACACATTATGACAGTATTTATAAGCTCACTGATCATTAGTAGAGCAGGTCTGAGAGAGAAATGAGAGAGTAATGAGAGAGTAATGAGTCCCTTCACTAATGACACATTATGACAGTATTTATAAGCTCACTGATCATTAGTAGAGCAGGTCTGAGAGTAATGAGAGAGTAATGAGAGAGTAATGAGTCTCTTGACTAATGACACATTATGACAGTATTTATAAGATCACTGATCATTAGTAGAGCAGGTCTGAGAGAGTAATGAGAGAGTAATGAGAGAGTAATGAGTCCCTTCACTAATGACACATTATGACAGTATTTATAAGCTCACTGATCATTAGTAGAGCAGGTCTGAGAGAGTAATGAGAGAGTAATGAGAGAGTAATGTGTCTCTTGACTAATGACACATTATGACAGTATTTATAAGATCACTGATCATTAGTAGAGCAGGTCTGAGAGAGTAATGAGAGAGTAATGAGAGAGTAATGAATCTCTTCACTAATGACACATTATGACAGTATTTATAAGCTCATTGATCATTAGTAGAGCAGGTCTGAGAGAGTAATGAGAGAGTAATGAGAGAGTAATGAGTCTCTTGACTAATGACACATTATGACAGTATTTATAAGCTCACTGATCATTAGTAGAGCAGGTCTGAGAGAGTAATGAGAGAGTAATGAGAGAGTAATGAGTCCCTTCACTAATGACACATTATGACAGTATTTATAAGCTCACTGATAATTAGTAGAGCAGGTCTGAGAGAGTAATGAGAGAGTAATGAGTCCCTTCACTAATGACACATTATGACAGCATTTACAAGCTCACTGATCATTAGTAGAGCAGGTCTGAGAGAGTAATGAGAGAGTAATGAGAGAGTAATGAGAGAGTAATGAGTCTCTTGACTAATGACACATTATGACAGTATTTATAAGCTCACTGATCATTAGAAGAGCAGGTCTGAGAGAGTAATGAGAGAGTAATGAGAGAGTAATGAGAGAGTAATGAGAGAGTAATGAGTCTCTTGACTAATGACACATTATGACAGTATTTATAAGCTCACTGATCATTAGTAGAGCAGGTCTGAGAGAGTAATGAGAGAGTAATGAGAGAGTAATGAGAGAGTAATGAGAGAGTAATGAATCTCTTCACTAATGACACATTATGACAGTATTTATAAGCTCACTGATCATTAGTAGAGCAGGTCTGAGAGAGTAATGAGAGAGTAATGAGAGAGTAATGAATCTCTTCACTAATGACACATTATGACAGTATTTATAAGCTCACTGATCATTAGTAGAGCAGGACTGAGAGAGTAATGAGAGAGTAATGAATCTCTTGACTAATGACACATTATGACAGTATTTATAAGCTCACTGATCATTAGTAGAGCAGGACTGAGAGAGTAATGAGAGAGTAATGAATCTCTTCACTAATGACACATTATGACAGTATTTATAAGCTCACTGATCATTAGTAGAGCAGGTCTGAGAGAGTAATGAGAGAGTAATGAGAGAGTAATGAGAGAGTAATGAGTCTCTTGACTAATGACAAATTATGACAGTATTTATAAGCTCACTGATCATTAGAAGAGCAGGTCTGAGAGAGTAATGAGAGAGTAATGAGAGAGTAATGAGTCTCTTGACTAATGACACATGACAGTATTTATAAGCTCACTGATCATTAGTAGAGCAGGTCTGAGAGAGTAATGAGAGAGTAATGAGTCTCTTGACTAATGACACATTATGACAGTATTTATAAGATCACTGATCATTAGTAGAGCAGGTCTGAGAGAGTAATGAGAGAGTAATGTGTCTCTTGACTAATGACACATTATGACAGTATTTATAAGCTCACTGATCATTAGTAGAGCAGGTCTGAGAGAGTAATGAGAGAGTAATGAGAGAGTAATGAATCTCTTCACTAATGACACATTATGACAGTATTTATAAGCTCACTGATCATTAGTAGAGCAGGTCTGAGAGAGTAATGAGAGAGTAATGAGAGAGTAATGAGTCTCTTGACTAATGACACATTATGACAGTATTTATAAGCTCACTGATCATTAGTAGAGCAGGTCTGAGAGAGTAATGAGAGAGTAATGAGAGAGTAATGAGTCTCTTGACTAATGACACATTATGACAGTATTTATAAGCTCACTGATCATTAGTAGAGCAGGTCTGAGAGAGTAATGAGAGAGTAATGAGAGAGTAATGAATTCTTCACTAATTGCACATTTTGACAGTATTTATAAGCTCATGGATCATTAGTAGAGCAGGACTGAGAGAGTAATGAGAGAGCAGAGTAATGAATCTCTTCACTAATGACACATTATGACAGTATTTATAGCTCACTGATCATTAGTAGAGCAGGGTTGAGAGGAGTAATGAGAGAGTAATGAGTCCCTTCACTAATGACACATTATGACAGTATTATATGCTCACTGTAATCATTTAGTAGAGCGAGGGTCTGAGAGAGTAATGAGAGAGTAATGAGTCTCTTGACTAATGACACATTATGACAGTATTTATAGCTCACTGATCATTAGTAGAGCAGGTCTGAGAGAGTAATGAGAGAGATGAGGAATCTCTTCACTAATGACAATTTATGACAGTATTTACAAGCTCACTGATCATTAGTAGAGCAGGACTGAGAGAGTAATGAGAGAGTATGAATCTCTTCACTAATGACACATTATGACAGTATTTATAAGCTCACTGATCATTAGTAGAGCAGGTCTGAGAGAGTAATGAGAGAGTAATGAGAGAGTAATGAATCTCTTCACTAATTGACACATTATGACAGTATATATATGCTCACTGATCATTAGTAGAGCAGGTCTGAGAGAGTAATGAGAGAGTAATGAGTCTCTTGACTAATGACACATTATGACAGTATTTTATAAGCTCACTGATCATTAGTAGAGCAGGTCTGAGAGAGTAATGAGAGAGTAATGAGTCTCTTGACTAATATGACACATTATGACAGTATTTATAAGCTCACTGATCATTAGTAGAGCAGGTCTGAGAGAGTAATGAGAGAGTAATGAGAGAGTAATGATTCCCTTCATCTAATGACACCATTATGACAGTATTTTATAAGCTCACTGATCATTAGTAGAGCAGGTCTGAGAGAGTAATGAGAGAGTAATGAGTCTCTTGACTAATGACAATTATGACAGTATTTATAAGCTCACTGATCATTAGTAGAGCAGGTCTGAGAGAGTAATGAGAGAGTAATGAGAGAGTATATGTAATCTCTTCACTAATGACACATTATGACAGTATTTATAAGCTCACTGATCATTAGTAGAGCAGGTCTGAGAGAGTATATGAGAGAGTAATGAGAGAGTAATGAATCTCTTCACTAAGGACATCATTATGACAGTATTTATATAAGCTCATGATCATTAGTAGAGCAGGTCTGAGAGAGTAATGAGACGTGAGAAGTAATGAAGAGGTAATGAATCTCTTCACTAATGACACATTATGACAGTATTTACAAGCTCACTGATCATTAGTAGAGCAGGACTGAGAGAGTAATGAGAGAGTAATGAATCTCTTGACTAATGACACATTATGACAGTATTTATAAGCTCACTGATCATTAGTAGAGCAGGACTGAGAGAGTAATGAGAGAGTAATGAATCTCTTCACTAATGACACATTATGACAGTATTTATAAGCTCACTGATCATTAGTAGAGCAGGTCTGAGAGAGTAATGAGAGAGTAATGAGAGAGTAATGAGTCTCTTGACTAATGACACATTATGACAGTATTTATAAGCTCACTGATCATTAGAAGAGCAGGTCTGAGAGAGTAATGAGAGAGTAATGAGAGAGTAATGAGTCTCTTGACTAATGACACATTATGACAGTATTTATAAGCTCACTGATCATTAGTAGAGCAGGTCTGAGAGAGTAATGAGAGAGTAATGAGTCTCTTGACTAATGACACATTATGACAGTATTTATAAGCTCACTGATCATTAGTAGAGCAGGTCTGAGAGAGTAATGAGAGAGTAATGAATCTCTTCACTAATGACACATTATGACAGTATTTATAAGCTCACTGATCATTAGTAGAGCAGGTCTGAGAGAGTAATGAGAGAGTAATGAGAGAGTAATGAATCTCTTGACTAATGACACATTATGACAGTATTTATAAGCTCACTGATATTAGTAGTAGAGCAGGATGAGAGAGTAATGAGAGAGTAATGAGAGAGTAATGAGTCTCTTGACTAATGACACATTATGACAGTATTTATAAGCTCACTGATCATTAGTAGAGCAGGTCTGAGAGAGTAATGAGAGAGTAATGAGTCCCTTCACTAATGACACATTATGACAGTATTTATAAGCTCACTGATCATTAGTAGAGCAGGTCTGAGAGAGTAATGAGAGAGTAATGAGAGAGTAATGAGAGAGTAATGAGTCTCTTGACTAATGACACTGTCACGAATTCAGCCTCTGTGGCTCCCTCCGATCACCACCAGAGGGAACCCTCACCTGAGTATTAACTTTCATTCGGACTCCATTTCCCATATACCCCGTACCTGAGACTGATTACCTGAACAGTTGTTTCTCATTGACTCTGGTCTATTTAAGCTGCTCTCCCCATAACCTCACTGCGAAGTCTTGTTTTGCTATGCTGACATTTCTGAGCGTTTTTCCCGTGTTTGATTTCCTGTTGCCGACCTGGACTGTTTACCCGTTTATGAAAGAACTCTGCCTGCCTAAACTGACCCTGCCTGCCTTGTTGATCTGCTCTATTATCTGTCTGCCGCCTGCCCTGATCTCCAGCCTGAACACTGTTTATGATTCTGTCCTACCTACGTGGTATCTGACGCCTGAGATTGACGTATGCCTGTATGACCTGTCTTGTGAAGTAATAAAGCTGCAAATGGATCTGAATGACACTGCCTCCTCATTACAGAAGACTTCGCCGCAGATCGATCCAGCGGCGTTTTACCACTTCACCACTGAGGTATCTGCTCAAGCCTCAGTCTTAACAACTCATCAACAACAACTTACTCGCCTTACCTTGTTGACCGAGGAAATGATAAACGCATTACGGGATCTTCGTCAGCAGACACCCGTTGCCCAAACAACTTCTTCAAACACGCCTCCTACAGCCCCAACATCCACCACCAGTCCTCGGCTGGCGTTCCCTGACAAGTTTGATGGCTCCCCCACGAAGTGTAAGGGGTTCTTAATGCAATGCTCGATGTTTGTAAGTCAACAGCCCATGCTATATCCCACTGATGATAGCCGCATCGCATTTGTCTGCTCGCTACTCACGGGAAGAGCACTGGAGTGGGCTACTGCTGTGTGGAGGGATGATCAATCTGTTTTCCCCACCTTCACTGCTTTTATCCAGCGGTTTAAGGAGGTGTTTGAACAACCCGCTGGAGGTAAGGAGGCGGGTGAGCAGCTGATTTCGCTACGTCAGGGAAGAGGTTCGGCGGCGGATTATGCTCTCTCCTTTCGCACACTCGCAGCTCAAACAGGATGGCCAGATGATCCACTGAAGCTGCACTTTCGCAAGGGTCTGAGTGCGGAGCTACAGTCCGAGCTAGCCTGTCGGGATGAGGGTAAAACCTTGGATCAGTTCATTGACCTGGCCATTCGGATTGATAACCTACTCCGTTCCCGACGTCAACCTCGTTTCTCCTCGGCTCCACTCGGAGATACAGCTCCACCCCCTGATCCCGAACCCATGCATATCGGATTCACTCACCTCAGTGAGGAGGAGAGAGAGAGACGCATGAGAAGAAATCTGTGTCTGTACTGCGGACTCTCAGGACATATGAGGGCTACCTGTCCCACTCGTCCATCACGTAACCCGTCGGCGGTGAGTTCTAATTTAAATTCATCCACTGTATTAGAAATACCAGTCACGCTAATGATTAAGGGGCATATCATGGAGACTGTGGCTTTGATTGATTCAGGAGCTGCGGGAAATTTCATTGATGCCAGTTTTGCAAAGACTCACAACATCCCTCTTGTCCCTTGTGTATCTCATCTGGCAGTGGCAGCGCTAGACGGTCGCCCGCTGGGCTCCGGCCGGGTCCAATTCATCACAGAGGACATACAGTTACGTGTTGGAGCCCTCCACACCGAGGCTATCAGATTATTTGTTTTCCAGTCACCGCAGACTCCAATCATCCTGGGATTACCCTGGCTAGAGAGACACAATCCTTCTATTTCCTGGTCCGAAAAACAAATTACTCAGTGGTCAGAATTCTGCAGACAGAATTGCCTTCCTTCTACCTCAGCCAGAAGGGTGACGTGCACGCCCGAATTACAACTCCCTGCCGAATACCACGATCTCGCAGAGGCCTTCAGTAAAACCAAAGCCACCCAGCTTCCACCGCACCGAACAGGTGACTGTGCCATCGACCTTCAACCAGGTTCACAACCTCCCAAGGGGAGAATTTTCCCGCTATCCCAACCTGAAGCAGAGTCTATGAAATCGTATATTGAAGAGGAACTCGCTAAGGGATTCCTGAGACCATCCACTTCACCTGCCTCTGCCGGGTTCTTTTTTGTCAAGAAGAAAGATGGGGGACTTCGTCCTTGCATTGATTATCGAGGGCTCAACGACATAACCATCAAGTTCCGCTATCCACTACCCCTAGTACCAGCGGCCCTAGAACAACTCCGGGAAGCACGATATTTCACTAAACTGGATCTACGCAGCGCCTACAATCTCATCCGCATCCGGGAGGGGGATGAATGGAAAACTGCCTTTTCTACCACAACTGGGCACTATGAATATCTTGTTATGCCCTTCGGGCTTGCCAACAGTCCCTCCGTGTTCCAGTCGTTCATTAACGATGTATTCAGAGACATGCTTAAACCGCTGGGTAATTATCTACATCGATGACATCCTGATATATTCTACGTCACTCGAGGAGCATGTTAAGCAGGTCCGAGCAGTTCTTCGTCGTCTCATCGATCATCAGTTGTACGCCAAGGCAGAGAAGTGTGAGTTTCATCAGGAATCTGTATCCTTTCTCGGCTATGTGATCAGTTCTGGAGGAGTAGCGATGGATGACAAGAAGATCCACAATGTAGTCAACTGGCCTCCACCCACTACTCTGAAAGAACTTCAGCGCTTCTTAGGCTTTGCCAACTTCTACCGGAGATTCATCCGAAATTTCAGCACGGTAGCAGCCCCGCTGACTTCTATGACCAAGAAGGGGAATCAACGCCTCACATGGTCTCCTGCAGCCCATCAGGCTTTTCGGACCCTCAAGGAACGATTCACCACTGCGCCCATTCTACATCATCCTGATCCAAAACGAGAGTTCATTGTAGAAGTGGACGCTTCTAGCACAGGCATCGGGGCAGTTCTGTCACAACGTCAGGGCGATCCACCTAAACTCTATCCCTGCGCCTTTTTCTCTCGCAAACTCAATTCCGCAGAGCAGAATTACGATGTGGGCAATCGAGAACTTCTCGCCATGAAGGCTGCATTTGAGGAGTGGCGCCATTGGCTCGAGGGAGCTAGACATCCTTTCACCGTCCTCACCGATCATCGAAATCTGGAGTATTTGAAATCAGCCAAGAGACTCAACCATAGACAGGCAAGATGGGCACTCTTTTTCACTCGATTCGACTTCAAGATCACTTATCGTCCAGGCTCACAAAACACCAAGGCAGACGCACTATCACGACTCTATGAATCTTCCGCCTCAAATCCCAATCCAGAACTCATCCTACCACCCTCCATCATCCTCGCACCCATTCAATGGGACATCATGACTGAAATCGCTGACGCTCAGAACACTGAACCTCCACCAGCCGAAACTCCACCTAACCTCACGTATGTTCCTCAGCCTCTGCGACAACAGGTCCTTAGTTTGGTCCATTCAACCCCCAGCTCCGGACATCCAGGCATAACAGCTACACTCCAATTACTTAACAACCGGTTCTGGTGGCCTTCTATTCAAACCGACACCATCACCTTCATAAAGAACTGTGACATATGCAATATCTCCAAATCTCCGCATCAGTTACCCGCTGGCCTGCTCCAACCATTACCCATCCCACAACGCCCCTGGTCACACATAGCCATCGACTTCGTGACTGATCTACCAGCCTCACAGGGTCACACAACCATCCTAACCGTCATTGATTGTTTTTCTAAAGCCTGTCGTCTGATCCCTTTACCCAAACTGCCCACAGCCTTCGAAACCGCTGAGGCCCTATGCAACTACGTCTTCAGGTTCTACGGTCTCCCTGAGGATGTGGTCTCAGATCGAGGTCCTCAGTTCACTTCCCGTGTATGGAAAGCATTCTGCCAAAAACTCAACATCAACGTAAGTCTCACTTCCGGTTACCATCCTCAATCCAATGGCCAGGTGGAACGCCTCAACCAAGAACTCACTCGATTCCTTCGATCATACTGCCACCGAAATCCGTCTGACTGGAGCCGCTTCCTATTCTGGGCCGAATATGCTCAAAATTCTCTCCACAAACCTGCCACTGGAATCACGCCCTTCCAGTGCACCCTGGGATTCCAACCTCCTCTATTCCCCTGGTCAGGAGAACCCTCAGAACTCCCTGCCGTTAAGTCATGGTTACAGCGTAGTGAGGAAACATGGAATGAGGCTCATACGCATCTCCAGAGAGCAGTCCGTCGATCAAGTGATCAAGCCAATCGTCACCGACGCATCAATCCAGATTACCAGCCGGGTCAATGGGTTTGGCTGTCCACTCGGGACCTTCGTCTCCGGTTACCCTGCAAGAAGCTCAGTCCCAGGTACGTGGGTCCATTTCAAATCCTTAGACAAATAACTCCTGTTTCATTCCGTTTGGCTCTCCCTGCCCAGTATCGTATCTCACCCACTTTTCATGTCTCTTTGCTCAAGCCCGCTGGTGGTCCGAGAGGAGAGGAGGTCCAGGAGGAGGCTGGTGACCAGAGGGCTTCTCCCCTCATCATAGATACGGCCCGGAGGAACGGCGTCAATGCGGAGGACATCTTGGATCCATCCCTTACCGCAGTGACCCCGTGGAAGATTCTGGACTCTCGTCGCCGGGGAAGGATACTTCAGTATCTAGTGGAGTCTTGTTTTGGGAGGGGTACGGCCCGTTTATGGAACTCTGGCCTAAACTGACCCTGCCTGCCTTGTTGGTCATCTGTCTGCCGCCTGCCCTGATCTCCAGCGGAGGACATCTTGGATCCATGACCCTTACCGCAGACTTCCATACAGACACATTATGACAGTATTTATAAGCTCACTGATCATTAGTAGCCAGAGAGATGAGAGAGTAATGAGAGAGTAATGAGAGAGTAATGAGTCTCTTGACTAATGACACATTATGACAGTATTTATAAGCTCACTGATCATTAGTAGAGCAGGTCTGAGAGAGTAAATGTGTGACAGAAGACCCAGGTCGACTAATGACACATTATGACAGTATTTATAAGCTCACTGATCATTAGTAGAGCAGGTCTGAGAGAGTAATGAGAGAGTGCGTCAGGAGCCTGCTCACAGGGGACTAATGACACATTATGACAGTATTTATAAGCTCACTGATCATTAGTCTGTCACAGCCTCACTGTGGTGGTGAGAGAGTAATGAGAGAGTAATGTGTCTCTTGACTAATGACACATTATGACAGTATTTATAAGCTCACTGATCATTAGTAGACCAGACACACTGAGTATATAAGCTCACTCAGTTCTGAGAGAGTAATGAGAGAGTAATGAACTTGACTAATGACACATTATGACAGTATTTATAAGCTCACTGATCATTAGTAGAGCAGGTCTGAGAGAGTAATGAGAGAGTAATATGACTTCCAGTATATGACCATTAGTAGAGCACTGAGATGATGACAGATTACTGAAGAGCAGGTCTGAGAGAGTAATGAGAGAGTAATGAGAGAGTAATGAGTCTCTTGACTAATGACACATTATGACAGTATTTATAAGCTCACTGATCATTAGTAGAGCAGGTCTGAGAGAGTAATGAGAGAGTAATGAGTCTCTTGACTAATGACACATTATGACAGTATTTATAAGCTCACTGATCATTAGTAGAGCAGGTCTGAGAGAGTAATGAGAGAGTAATGAGAGAGTAATGAGTCTCTTGACTAATGACACATTATGACAGTATTTATAAGCTCACTGATCATTAGTAGAGCAGGTCTGAGAGAGTAATGAGAGAGTAATGAATCTCTTGACTAATGACACATTATGACAGTATTTATAAGCTCACTGATCATTAGTAGAGCAGGTCCCTTCACTAATGACACATTATGACAGTATTTATAAGCTCACTGATCATTTAGAGCAGGTCTGAGAGAGTAATGAGAGAGTAATGAGAGAGTAATGAGTCTCTTGACTAATGACACATTATGACAGTATTTATAAGACACTGATCATTAGTAGAGCAGGTCTGAGAGAGTGAGAGAGTGAGAGAGTAATGTGTCTCTTGACTAATGACACATTATGACAGTATTTATAAGCTCACTGATCATTAGTAGAGCAGGTCTGAGAGAGTAATGAGAGAGTAATGAGAGAGTAATGAGTCTCTTGACTAATGACACATTATGACAGTATTTATAAGCTCACTGATCATTAGTAGAGCAGGTCTGAGAGAGTAATGAGTCTCTTTACTAATGACACATTATGACAGTATTTATAAGCTCACTGATCATTAGTAGAGCAGGTCTGAGAGAGTAATGAGAGAGTAATGAGTCTCTTGACTAATGACACATTATGACAGTATTTATAAGCTCACTGATCATTAGTCCATGAGTCTCTTGACTAATGACACATTATGACAGTATTTATAAGCTCATGATCATTAGTAGAGCAGGTCTGAGAGAGTAATTAATGTCTCTTGACTAATGACACATTATGACAGTATTTATAAGCTCACTGATCATTAGTAGAGCAGGTCTGAGAGAGTAATGAGAGAGTAATGAGTCTCTTGACTAATGACACATTATGACAGTATTTATAAGCTCACTGATCATTAGTAGAGCAGGTCTGAGAGAGTAATGAGAGAGTAATGTCTCTTGACTAATGACACATTATGACAGTATTTATAAGCTCACTGATCATTAGTGTAATGAGAGAGTAATGAGAGAGTAATGAGTCTCTTGACTAATGACACATTATGACAGTATTTATAAGCTCACTGATCATTAGTAGAGCAGGTCTGAGAGAGTAATGAGAGAGTAATGAGTCTCTTGACTAATGACACATTATGACAGTATTTATAAGACTGATCATTAGTAGAGCAGGTCAGTAATATTGACTAATATTAGACTCACTGATCATTAGTAGAGCAGCTGAGAGAGTAATGAGAGAGTAATGAGGACTAATCATTATCAGTATTTATAAGCTCACTGATCATTAGTAGAGCAGGTCTGAGAGAGTAATGAGAGAGTAATGAGAGAGTAATGAATCTCTTGACTAATGACACATTATGACAGTATTTATAAGATCACTGATCATTAGTAGAGCAGGTCTGAGAGAGTAATGAGAGAGTAATGAGAGAGTAATGAATCTCTTCACTAATGACACATTATGACAGTATTTATAAGCTCACTGATCATTAGTAGAGCAGGTCTGTATTTATAAGAGATCATTAGTAATGAGAGAGTAATGAGAGAGTAATGAGTCTCTTGACTAATGACACATTATGACAGTATTTATAAGCTCACTGATCATTAGTAGAGCAGGTCTGAGAGAGTAATGAGAGAGTAATGTGTCTCTTGACTAATGACACATTATGACAGTATTTATAAGATCACTGATCATTAGTAGAGCAGGTCTGAGAGTAATGAGTCTTCATGGCTAGAGGTAAGTAATCAGTGTATCTTGGTGAATATAAGCACTACATGATTGCTCTGTAAACAGCAGGCTGTGTTGCTGGGCATTTTTAAAAGTATTTTGAAAGTGCCACCCTTTCCTAAATTAGCCTATCTTTTTGAAATCTTGTAATTGAATTTGAACAGTTTAATTTCCCTTAATGCTTTTCTTTGTATTTTGTATCATTTTAGTTTTTATTATTAATTTAGTTCCATCACAAGGCAAATATAAGGCCATGTCGTACAGTTCAAAGCATGTAAGACAGAATAACAACAACAACAACAAAACATAAAATGAGCGTAAACATGAATATATATATATTTTTTTAAAAAACAGGCCAAAAACATGCTATATAATATCAGAGCAGTAAGTTACATAAATTTGAAAAGCTTTAGAATTTTTATTGTTTTTATAAGTGTCTTATTTTGTGATCTCATATTAGACAGGGTTTCAGAATATATTTTAAGATCAGTGTTATGAAAGGTAATATATGATGGTTTCTTTTGAATTATTTATGAATGTAAAACTTTGCTAAGATGATAACATATCAATGATGTTTGTTATTCAGAAAAATATGGGTTTTGAAAACAAAGTAAAATATCACGAGGTTCTAAATTAAAGGCTTTGTTTAATTTGTGTTATGTTTATTTTAAAGTCAACCCAAAATGAAATAGAAAACGGGCAATAGAAACATAAATGTTCAATATCTTCAACTCATATGTTACAAAATCACAAACACTATATATATCTGCTAACAGCTGCATTTACATGATCATATCTGTGAATAATTCTGTCAAACACTCCTTTTACTTTATAATAACATATTTATATGATATTGTACAATGCTATGCCAACAATGAGGTTTAATCAATTTTGATTTACACTGAAGATTGGATCCAATACTAAAGGAGTTTCTATTAAAACTGTTATTAAAACGTTTGTCAAAAAAGGAGAGACCACTTAGAAAACGTTGTGGACTTTGTAGGGTTTTATTATTAATATTTACATCTTTGCATGCCCTTCATATCTCTTTATCCCAAAGATCATTCCAGCCAGGATTAAATGACATTATCCGATAATTAGCATTGCTTCTAGTTTAATGTGAGCTCTATTGGTGCATTAAGTGAGTTCACTACAACATGATTAAATAATAAACACGCTAATGCATTTACAGTCAGGCGCATGTCGGGCAGCTCTCGGGGTCTTGTCGGTCGCACATCGCGTCGGGACGTCATCAGCGGGCGTCGGTCTAGGCGCAGACACATGTGCTGTGTTCATGTGATGTTCTCCAGAAGTTATTGATATAATTGAACTGGTTATCGTCGATTCTCCGACACAGTGAGTATTGGTTTGGTGTCTCTATATACTGACACGCAGCTTACTAAACACAGCGCTGAGGTAACGTTAGTACCGTGATATGTCAGACGGTAAAACATGCTGGATTACCACAGTCATGCATATATTAATAACTCTAGTCATATAAAGCACAAGTCAGATGATACAGAGAGAATCCGAGATATTAAACTTAATTTATGACAGCGTACTGATCTCTTCAGTTTTTGGTTATTAAAATATAGTGCTGTCAGACGATTAATCGCATCCAAAATAAAAGTTTTGTTTACATAATATATGTATGTGTGCTGTGTATATTTATTATGCATATATAAATACACACACACACATACATTATATATTTTGAAAATATTTACATGTATACATTTAAATTCATATAATCTGTATTAGACATAAATATATTTAATATATAAACTAGTGCTTTCAGACGATTAATCGCGATTAATCGCATTCAAAATAAAAGTTTTTGTTTACATAATATATGTGTATATCAATTATGTATTTATAAATACAAAAACATGCATGTATATATTTAAGAAAAATATGTTGTTTATATATTATATATACTTATGTATAATATAAGAATATAAATGTATGTACATGTAAATATTTTCAAAATATATAATGTATGTGTGTATTTATATATGCATAATAAATATACACAGTACACACATATATTATGTAAACAAAGTCTTTATTTTGGATGCGATTAATCACGATTAATCGTTTGACAGCACTAATAAACATAACATTTTTCTTAAATATATTCATGCATTTGTGTGTTTAAATATACATAATAAACATACACAGTACACACACATGTATTATGCAGATAAACCTTTATTTTGGATGCGATTAATCGTGATTAATCGTGATTAATCGCTTGACAGCACTATTAAAATGAGTTGAGTTATTATCTTTTTGTTATTGTAGTCATGGAGTACATGCAAGACCCGCCAACAAGCAGCCAAGGCAACATGTGAGTATTACAGTGTTATGTTTATGAGTATTATGATATTGTGATCGTCGCAGCTTATAAGAGTGTTTCAAACGTGCAGCTTTTGATTGAGATGCTTGGATCGTTTCTGAATCCCTCACTCGTTCTCTCTCTTTCTTGCAGTCTTTGCTGTATGTGTGGCATTGCCGTTCCTCCAAACCCAGCCAACATGTGCGTCTCCTGCTTGAGGAATAAAGTGGACATCTCCGAAGGCATTCCCAAACAAGTCACCGTCCATTTCTGCAGGCAGTGTGAACGGTACGGTCTGCTGGAGTCACTGAAATCAACTTAACAGCTCGAGAAAATTAACTATGACCATGTCTACTGACCATGGACAGTGCAGTTAGGGTTGAAGCACAGCTGAGATGAACTCATAACTGATAAATGTCTTATGAGGAGTATATAATGGCAGAATTGTCTTTTTTGGGGGGGTGAACTATGCCTTTAAATCATAAAATGCAGACAAACGCATCATAACACTCTTATTAACTACATGTTGATGTTTATGTTCTCTTGTCAAGAACATATGTGTCCCTGCAGCACAAAAGCAGTCATCAGTAACACAGCGATATTTGTAGCAATAGACAACAATACATTGTATTGGTCAAAATTATACATTTTTCTTTTATGCCAAAAATCATTAGGATATTAAGTGAAGATCATGTTCCATGAAGATATTTAGTAAATTTCCTACTGTAAGTATATCAAAACTTAATTTTTGATTAGTAATATGCATTGCTAAGAACTTCATTTGAACAACTTTAAAGGTGATTTTCTCAATATTTAGATTTTTTTGCTCCCTCAGATTCCAGATTTTCAAATAGTTGTAATATTATCCTATCCTAACAAACCATACATCAATGGAAAGCTTATTTATTCAGCTTTCAGATGATGTATGAATCTCAATTTCAAAAAATTGCCCCTCATGACTGGTTTTGTGGTCCAGGGTCACATATATGTTTGTTCATTCAGAATACGATTACATGTGTGCAGGAATATTGCACAGCTCTAAAGCATGTCAGAAAATGAAGATGATAGTACAGATGCCTGACACACAGAGCGAAAGATCTAACTCTGTTGTTTAACCCTTGTGCATCAATTAAAAAAAGTTAAACTTAGGTCCATAGTGGACAAAAATGTCCATGTCAAAAAACGGTCATAAAAATGTGAAGCTTGGGAGCAGAGACTTAAGTTTGGTCTCATTTTAAAGAAGACCCATGGTGGATTATTGTTGAAGTAAAAAAAGTTTAAAAAGTGAAACCAAAAAAAAATTATGAATCATTTATGAAAATGATTTATGAACAATATTTTTTATTTTATGAATATTTTATATATGAAACATGTTGAACTCTAAACCTGTTAGAACATCAAAGCCATAAATCTAAACGAGCTGTGTTCCAAATTTGAGGTTGATATCTCTTTCAGTAAGATATTGTTTGGACGCAGTACCACATTTTCTCCATTAGATGCAGCAAAACTCTGCTGGTGCACACAGTGCTTGATTTGTGATTTACAGTAGTTTATCTCTCAATTTTTACACGTACACACACAATTTTTTTTATGACACACATACAAACCACACTCTGACATCTATACCAACTCACACACACAATTATAGCTGCATTATTTATCCAATTGTCTCTATAATATGCAGAAGCAGAAAACAGGAATAAAGCGAGTATTTGCTTTATAGACCCTTTATAGACCAAACCTGAAAAAATGGCACCATCTGGTAAAAAATTAAATTTTGCAGCCTTTCCAACAGAATGAAAGCCTATTAACAAAAATTGCATCATTTTACAGTTAAACGGCACTGTGATTAAAAATAGCAGTTTTAATGGGTTTCAATGAGGACATTTTTGTCCTTAAGGTCCTGAGAGGAACAATTTTGTGTATCTAGTGCAAAATAGATTTATTAAAGGAAATGAGGGTGGAATATAAAAATACACACCTGAGCCAAAATTTATGCAGTTAGCATTAACACAGGCAAAATTATTAAAAAAAAACTAAAATAGACAAAAATGTCCAAAAGGTTGCACAAGGGTTAAGTGTGCAGTCACGTCTAGATAAGTGTTTTCTTGTGTTTCTGTAGGTACCTGCAGCCTCCGGGGACGTGGATCCAGTGCGCTCTGGAGTCCAGGGAGCTTCTGGCTCTGTGTCTTAAGAAGCTCAAGGCCTCCATGGCAAAGGTTGGTAACTCACAGAACCACCATCATCACATCGACTGCAGCTGATGCTGAGTTCACAGCGTGTTTCTTTTATTACCATCAAGGTGAGACTCATCGACGCTGGCTTCTTATGGACGGAGCCCCACTCTAAAAGAATCAAGATGAAGCTGACCATCCAGAAAGAGGTACTGCAGCTGATTTCTAGACTGAGACGACTCCAGATTGACGGTCAGAGCTGTGTTTCAGTGAGTCTGATGTGTCTGTAGGTCATGAATGGAGCCATTCTGCAGCAGGTGTTTGTGGTGGAGTTTGTCATTCAGGCTCAGATGTGTGAGGATTGCCATCGAGTGGAGGCCAAAGACTTCTGGAAAGCAGTGGTGCAAGTCAGACAGAAGGTACATGCAGGAGACACGTGCCTAGAGCAGAGCGCTGATCAAATATTTCATTTTAGGTCACACTTTATATTAAGTGGCTTTAACTGCTATGCACTTACATTTAAATGAATAATTTGATACAATGCACTTATTGTGTACATGCATGTTTTTACAGTGTGCTTAATAAATACCTGCATGTAATTACATCTGTAATTAGTTCTTGTAATTACCTTTATAATTACACTGTTGACCCATCCCTTACACCTACCCATACCACCAAACCTGTCCCTAACCTTACCCGTATCCCACCTCAATAGCAGCAAGTGTTTAGCAATACAATATCATACATAAGTACATTGTACTTATTGCACGGCGAACGTAGTTCCAGGCACATACTCTCTCTCTCCCTCACAGACAGTTTGCACACACGTTAACATACACGGTAATGTTGTTAGCGCTACTCTGATGATTTTATCAGTAACATAGTTTAACAACTTAAAAACTACATGACTTCTCACAACCGAGGTAACAACAACGGCACTGTTCGTGAAGAAAATTAACTTTAAGTTTCACTATAACTAGAGACATTGCTGCCGAACACTTGAGAGATGCACAGACTCACAGAGGTAATCTCTCTCTCTCTCTCTCTCTCTCTCTCTAATAACTAAGTTATTAACTGCATTAGTCTGTTATCTACGGCTCAAGCCTCCGTTACTAGGTCTAAAATGATGTTTTGGAATTAGCAACGAAATTAATCCTACTCACAATTGCGCTTAAGTAGAAAAACCGGACGAATGCCTTGAAATATATCATCTGATCAATGTCTTCAGGTGTGGTAACTCTAGTATAAGCAGAATAATTGACTTCGGTCTGTTGAATTATTAGATAATAACGCACACCTGAGGTGTAACGCGTCGTGGCCACATCACCACCTCGGGTGTGCGTTACTTTCTAATAATTCAACTGATCGTCGTCAGTTATTCCTTACGTATTTAATCCTAAAATATTTAATCAAATACTAAGTTGCACTGAATTAAATGCATGGTAAGAGCTAAAATGATTTGTCATGTATTGTACCATCTGCTGATTAGGTCTTAAAGTGACAGCAGCCTAATATTCCTGCTGCTAATAAGAATCAATGTGTATTTAATTTACACAGTTTTATTTAATTTGATTGCTTTTAATTTCTATAGTATTTCTTACATTGTTATTGTTAGACCTTTGTATGTGTTTGTTTTGTAGGTCTTTTGTATTTGTTTCCTTATTATTTTTAATTTGCTGCTTTAGTCTTATTTTTAGGGATGCACAATATTATCGGAATCAGCCGATAATGGCTTTAAATGTAAATATCGGCATCGGCCCGATATGAAAAATGATGCCGATATGTCTTGCCGATAAGAGGAATACATTAACTCAGATGTGCTCAGGGTGTGATTAGATCACGTCAGCTGTGTGTGGCTCATTCTTGAAGCACAGTTTTGTCTGAATTATGATTAGATTCACTGTTTTGGATCGATGCATTTAATCTGAGAAAGCAGTACAGAACGACACTTTCGGTGTGTGATAGTCAACAGTAATAGCTCCTCCGGGTCCTAACGCCCGCTCAGTAAGGAGTTTAATCTGTAGGGGGCGCTGTTGGAATACTTCTAATAAAATGAAAGCAAAATACACATAATATTTAGACTGTGTTTCTGATTAAATAAAGCAGTAATTGATGCCATAAAATCATGAGTATGTTTTGATTTAAAGGTCAGAAGCTATAGCTTACATGCAAAAAAAAAAAATCACAAACATGACAATTTATTCAGTAATGTGTAATATTATCATTTTTAAACAAATCATGAGCTCTAAAAGATTTTCAGAATTTGTACAACTCTTTTGATTTAGACCGTCTACAAATGTTAAATCTTAAAATAATATGTTAATGTTACCACAGCATCTTTCTGGAAAAAAAATGCAGGGATTAATATATAGTTTATTTATAGTTATTTTCAAATCTTCAATGTACTGTCATTATAAAATAACTTTATTATTGTTTATTTAATTCTAACAAATAAGCTCTTGTTAAAAACTAACCAAAATTGAAAATAATTAGCTTATAATTTCTGCACAGGAGAGACTTGGTGTGGTTTCCAAACAAAAGGAAATATATCGGTATCGGCCAAAATGAGTTAAAAAATATCGGCATATCGGCAAAAATCAAATATCGTGCATCCCTACTTATTTTACAACTGACTGTTTAGTTGTCCTCAATAATTGCTTGAGAACTATACTCATATCAATTATTAACTATACTTATATTAGTAAGCCTAGTATTAGATTTTTGCTGTGGTATCGAAATTGAAAAGTAGTCACAATTAGGAAAAGCAGATGTAAACTGAATTTTGACTGCAATATGTTAATATCTGTTAATATAATAATATATGTTAATACCTTCAGTGATCTTCAGGGAAGTGTCTTCAGTTTTTTGGGCCTATACTTCTGCTGAAGCCTATTGCTTTCAGACAGTATCATTCACATTTACCTTCTGTGTGTATTATTGAGAGTATTACTGTTTCTCTGTGCCTTCAGCATTGTATTATTTACTTTTTCTTTCTTCAGACTGTCCACAAAAAGACGTTTTACTACTTGGAGCAGCTGATTTTGAAGCACAAGCTGCATCAGAACACAGTGCGCATCAAAGAGATCAATGGTATATTTCCCATCATCCTCCTCCTCTGATGCTGTGTTATAGTCACAGTCTGAAGCCCATCTATATTGTTCTTCTTTTTAATATTAATATCTGTGTGTCTTCAGAGGGCATTGATTTTTACTACGCCACTAAGCAGCACGCTCAGAAGATGGCGGACTTCTTGCAGTGCACGGTTCCCTGCAGGTCTGAAAATCATATTCAATAAATGTTCAACGTGTCTTATGAAACAAAACGTTAATTTCTGTTGGATTGTTTTCAGGTTATAAGCACTGAAATGTAAGCATGATAAACAATTTCACATGCATTCGCTCATATGTTGAGTCTAGTGATTAGAATCCACACAAATGAAATTGCAAACATACCATTCGCTTTAAAAAATGTAAGATTGGCTTTGTTTAGTTCAGTTTATCATTGAAGGGAGATGAGAACGAGCTGATGGCTTGTCTAATCAAGTCTCTGTTGTGATCTGTTTTTATGTTGGGTCTATTAAACTAATAGTGAATGTTGTTTGTAAAGGTCGAAGACGTCTCAGCGGTTGATCTCTCATGATATTCACTCCAATACCTACAACTACAAAAGCACCTTCTCAATGGAGATCGTTCCTGTGTGTAAGGTAAACATACTCATTCTGAGTAAACCTGGAATCATTTGCACTATATTTCTCGTGTGCTTTCATGCTGGGTGAATGCTTTTCATTGACTGTTTATTTGTTGGTTCTCTGTTGATGAATGTAGTAGGGCTGTCAAAAAAAAGTGAATTTCGAATATTCATCAAATTTAAAATAAAAATCCACATTTGAATGCAAAAACATTGCATTTGAATTTTAGTTGTGTGTCAGGAAGTGTTATCAGTGGCGCACGAGATGTGATGACGATGTAGGTGTCGTTGTATTTTAATGTTTTTCACATCTAATCCAGCTGAACCCACTGGATTCATTCAAAATATTGCAGAAAAAGAGATCATCAATGCAGAGAAGATGCTGTTTACATCAAAACTGTTCACACAGAACTCATATTATCACATCTTCTAGAGAGACATCTATCAGCGTTACACTCGTGTCTCACACAAGAGAGACGCATGTTTAGAAAGCATGTCAAATTAATGCAAGTTCAACTTTTAAAAAAACATGTCTCCAGACTTTATGGTGTTTTTCCTCATCTCACAGCATCTCATGTGTTTAAATGAAGAAAGTACTGTTTGTGATTGGTTTTCAGTCCTTTGTATTAAACTATATATACATACATGATGCTGTTTTGTTTCTAATTGTTTAAGCTTAATTAATTATATATGGTTTATAAACATAATTTCAAACATTATGCAGTTTTTCAAAGATAGTCGTCTTATTTTACTGCTTTGTAGAAACGGTCATTAGTAATATTTTGCTCGATGCGCCTCTTGTGCAAAAGCTTTTTCCCCCCTAACTGAAATTATGCAAATATAATTTGAATATTGATAATATTTAAGTACAAAGTTTTTCAGCCATTTTGACAGCCCTAGTATGTTGTACCGTCAAGAAGAACAGTATTAAAAAGCTGGACGTGTTATTCTGTCCTGTATATTCAGCTCTGATTTCACATGTAATGCATAGCTTTAGAAAATAAAATCCCATATGTGTTGTTTTTATCTGTCTCTCAGGATAACGTGGTGTGTCTGTCTCCACGGCTCGCTCAGAGTCTGGGAAACATGGGTCAGGTGTGTGTGTGCGTCCGGGTCACCAGCTCTATACACCTGATCGACCCCAACACCCTGCAGAGTGAGTTACTGCACACTGACACTAACTGAGCTACTCAACCAGTCCCTGAACACGGCTCCAGACTCATTCTTCCCACTGGACGCTCTTTTGACACTGACTTTCTCAGTCGGTCGCACGGACACATAATTTGGTCACGATTTTTATTTTTTTGGTACAACATGGGAAAAATCAATGCATGCATCGAATTCACGATCTTGTCAAGTTTTACAAGAAAAGATAATTGTCTGTTTTGCTTATATCTATACACCTTTCACTTTTTAAGACTAAAACAAAAGATGATTCATTGTTATTCTTTATTAAAAAGCACAACTACAATAAAACAGTAGGCTACAATGACAGACTAGCTTACATTATGTCAAAAACGAATAAGACGAGGCATGGCATACACCACATGCTGTATTATATACAGACTAATACACTACAGAATGATTAGCAAACACTAAGGAATCAAATAAAAAAATAAAGAAAGCCTCCAGAGTTTAACGTGAGGTAAACAGCAAAGATAACAAGCTTTTTAAAAAGACAAGTAAAACTAAACTGGCTGTCGCTGACAGGACTTGCATGTTTTTTCCCCACAAGAATACCAACATGTTCTCCTTCTCTGGTTTAAGAAGCGCTCTTTTACTTTATTTTAGCATGAAAACCAAATCCTCCGTCTGCCATAATTTTCCTCGATATTCACATCATTTTTGCCTCGTGCTGCGTGCACCTTCTCGCTCTTGCTGACGTGGCGAGTATAAACCAGGCTCTGCACTGAAAGCACATCTCTTCCCGTGATCAGTGAAATCTGACTCCTGCTATATGCGTGCTGTATGCAGCAGCACAGACCATGCACTCGCACAAATGCAACCACGTCAAATTTTAACTCGCATTCTAAAAAGAAATTCTCAAATGCAACAGTTTTGGTCTAGAGTCTAGAGCCCTGCTCAAACCGTTCATCTGTCAGGGCTCCAGACTAACATTTGAGTGCGGTTGGCCCCTGGTTTGCTTCTCGCTCTCTGTTCTCCTCCATTTTGCTAATCTACTCCTTATTCCGTCCCACAATACCTGCCACTAGATATTACCGGAATGTTATCAGCATCGGCAGATAAAGGTTTAAAGGTCCCATATTGTCAAAACTGAAATTTCCTGGCTTTTTTCATGATAACAGAGATCTAGGGGCTATGTAACTACCATATAAGTTTCAAAACGGTCAGTCCACAGTAAAATGCACACAGCCTGTATAAAGTAGCTGTGTTTTTTCACGAGTCCTTGTGACTTCCGTAAAAATGTGACGTCTGATCTACTCCGTCACCGCCTTCAGTCACCATCCTGAGCACCACCCACCGTCCTTTAGCCAAACCCCCAGACAGCATCACATCCATGCCTTTACTGAGACACAACAACAACAACAACATGGAAACATGTCGAAAAGGTTAACTTTAACAGACAAAACCAGATCGACTGACCTGTAACACACTCACTCAAAGGATGGACGATCTGACAGGATTGTTACTATGAGGTGGATCACGTCTCACATGTATAGTAAAGACAAACTCACCGTGTCTATCTAGTCATGATGAAGATGTAAATACATTTCAGTTTCAGCAGGTGACTATTTTTACAGCTACATTATTATTCCAGCCACAATTAATCACAACACTGTATATACTGATTATATATAAATCGTCAGTTTTGAAACTCTTAGTGCTAAGAGTTGCTCTTAGTAACAAAATTACAGCACTTTCAGAACCTTATTGTGTCGCTGTTCATTTCCTATAAAATACGTTAAGTATGACAGCATGGTAAATAAAAAATAAAGTATACATATACTGTGTGTGTGTGTGTGTGTGAGAGAGAGAGAGTGGTAAAACAGGAATAAATACGCCTGTAATTTCAAAGTGAAGGCTTATAATAGACTCTACTCCTTCTTGGACAACCAACCAATCACAGTCTTCAAAAGACTGTGTCATAGCTAGCAACGGGGTTAGCTCCGCCTCCTCACTAAGATAACAGTGTTCGTCTTTTCCTCTCAGATTGGTCCTGAATCACTTTTAAGCTAAGACTCCTAGCTAGAAATGTTTAAGCTAAATCAGGAGCTCTCTGAGTGAATACGGGACCAGGTCTTTAGAGGATGTGTGTGATTTATTGTAGTGTGTGTTTGATTTCAGTTGCTGAGGTGGATGGGAACACATACTGGCGTCACCCGTTTAGCAGTCTGTGTGGCCCGCGTCAGCTGGAGGAGTTCATCGTCATGGACATCGACATTATCAGAGATCAGAGGTTAGGAGCCGGCGCCGGTCTCAGATCCAACAAGGTAAAACTCCTACATACTCCAGTAAACAACAAGTGATGAGTACTGTTCCTACAGCGCTTGTCAGGGCTGCACGATAAAGGTTAAAGAGTTAATCATGATTATTGTTTTCTCACAAATCAAAACAACATCAACTCGCATGGTTTTCTTGCAGATTTATTCCCAGCAAACAGCACAAGCAACCCTGAAAGAAGACATAACTGGCTATTAAGCAGAATATCTCAATAGAGACGCTAAACTTTAACTTTGCTAGTGTTTACAGCTCTTTTGCGCTTTTTCCGTATTGTTTAGATGGTTGCCAGGTTGGGAAGATTAAGTAAACCATTTGGCAGAAAATTATCTATTTAAAGCTGCAGTCCATAAGTTGTGCCTCTTTGTCGCCCTCTCTGTTGAAAACCTGGTATTGCAGCTGTGTGCAGAATTATCTTTATTACGTGCAGTGTCCTCCGGCATGGCTCCAGCGTGGATGAAGCTAATGTTTTGAGGTGAATGTGTGTCAGTCAGTCACCACACCGGTGTGAATCAAACACTTAGTAATCACAGATTCTAGCTACGTCTTGGAATATATGAATTTTCACCATATATTGTCATCTGAACATGTAACAAGTCTGCCACGTTTGTTCTGACCAACTGAGGAAAAATCCTTACAATAAATCACTCTACCAACAGTGATTAAATCTAAAGATCAGTTAACTCATATCACATCAAACCGTGCAAATTATTATTATTGTTATACTTTATTCTCAAAGTATTAATGTTAACAACATCAGCATTGCGTGACTATGGGTGTAGTGTGTATTAACGTGTACATTTAAAACTGGAATATAATCTAATTTCATTCACATGTTTCATAAACACAATCCTTTCTGGATTACAATCCGCCATCAAAATGATATATTTAATTATTCCAGCTGCTGTGAGAAAAGGCTAAACGATGCAGGATCCTCACATGTGATATAGCTACTAGCTGGGAAAACTTCTTTATGTTTACAGACGTGACGTAATGATGCAGTGCCATGCTCGAATCTCCCGCGAAAACCTACCCATACCATAGAAAACATTATTATAAGCTTACCGTTGTAATCGGGCTAAAGTAAGGCGATAGTTTTGAACACTGGCTGATTATGTACTTGCTCAAATATTGATTTTGGATCATTTTCAACCAAAAAAAGTATGGACTGCAGCTTTAAGAGAACAGATCTAATTGGGGGATTTAAGCTTGTGACATCTGGCAACCGCAACCATGAAAACTTGTGCCAAAATGGCAAATTAAAATGAAACGCTTTCAGGATAAATGAGTATCGGGCAAATATTGAAGACGACTATGCTTAATACGTAAATCAAGAGAAGCAAAAATTGTCATCACCGTTAAAATATGATTTATCATGTAGTCTTAGTGTTCCTCGTGCTGTTTATTCAAACAGAGAGAAAGTGTTGTTTTTAAATGCAGGTAACAGCTAGACTTTGTTCATCATGTTCCTCATAACCCAAACAGATGCATTTCATAAGGATGCATCTCCTTAAACGTTCCTCATCTATGAGACACTCCGATACATAGAGACCCAGAAGAGCTGAGGCTCATCCGAACACAGAACGATGTGCTTCAGTGTACCCGGAGCGCTTGGATCATCTCTGGATTGTCTTCACATCAAAAGGAAATAGAACCGATTATAATCAATAATGCCGTGTACACATATAACGCGCATCTGCCCTGCTCTGTTTCTCATGCACTACACACACTTGCTCTAACAGGACAAATGGATTTGGTGCATCATCTGATTGTACTTTTGCACCTTTGCGTGTCTGTGTTTGCAGCACATGTTGGCTGAGGTTTGGGTTCAGAAGACGTCAGAGATGGACTCCGGTCATCAGTATCACTGCAGAACGTTCCTGGGTCACCTGCTGAACATCGGAGATCTGGTGCTGGGGTCAGTTCACACGCCTCACTTCAGTGATTTCATGCAGAAAACACGGAAATATGTTGATTGTAACATGCTTTTTTTTTTTTCTCAGTTTTGATTTTGCCAATGCCAACATCAATGATGAGTTCCTCAATAAGATGAACCCTCACCATGTTCCTGATGTGGTAAGATTCATCACTACAACTCATATGCATGTAAATGATGTGCAGGGCCTGTGCAAATACAGTGGCCCTGAAAAGTGTTTAGACACTCAAAACAACTCTGCATGCCGTTGGATTAGATACAAATATAATATGCAAAGGAACACTGCATAAGCTTTTCTAAACTCACTTTCAGAGGCAGTTTTGCAGTGCTTTTTTTAAAAAATTTTTAGTTTTTAATATGTCCGCTACTGTTTATAAGTTTGGGGTCAGGAATTATTACTTTGACACAGCAAGGATGCATTTCATTGATCAAAAGTGACAGTAAAGACATTTAAATGGTTTCAAATAAATGTTCTATTGTATGCATCAATCAGTAATGATGCTGAATATTGAGCTTTGCCATCACAGGAAAAAAATGCAATGTTACAATAGAAAACACCTTATTTTAAATTGTAATACTATTTCAGAAGAGAACAGACTTAAAAACATTTTAATGATAGGGAGTCAGTCAATCTGAAAAATATACAAAAAAAGAAATGTGAACATAACATTTACATAATGGCAGAATTTGGCAGAACTACACTTTTATTGAAAGCGACTTACATTGCATTCTAGGGCTGTCAAAATGGCTGAAAAACTAAATTCGAATTTTCTGCTTAAATATTAGCAATATTCGAATTATATTCGAATTTAAAAGGCATAATTTCAGTTAGGGCGGAAAAAGTCCACAAGAGCCGCATCGAGCAAAATATTACTAATGCACGTTTATACAAAGCAATAAAATAACACGACTATCTTTGAAAAAAGTGCATAATGTTTAAAATAATGTTTATAAACCATATATAATTAATAAAGTTGCTTTAAACAATTAGAAACAAAACAGCATCATGTGTGTATAGTTTAATACAAAGGACTGAAAACCAATCACAAAGAGTACTTTCTTCATTTAAACACATGAGATGCTGTGAGATGAGGGAAAACACCATAAAGTCTGGAGACATGTTTTTTATAAGTTGAACTTACATTAATTTTACATGCTTTCTAAACATGCATCTCTCTTGTGTGAGACACGAGTGTAACGCTGATAGATGTTCCTCTAGAAGATGTGATAAATATGAGTTCTGTGTGAACAGTTTTGATGTAAACAGCATCTTCTCTGCATTGATGATCTCTTTTTCTGCAATATTTTGAATGAATAACACAGCAGCGCTGCATCCAGTGGATTCAGCTGGATTAGCTGTGAAAAACATTAAAATACAACGACACCATCGTCATCACATCTCGTGCACCACTGATAACGCTGTATGACGCACAACTAAAATTCAAATGCAATGTTTTTGCATTCAAATGTGGGTTTTTATTTTAAATTCGAAAAAAAAATTACAGCCCTATTGCACTCAACATACAAATCAATTCTTGTTTTCTCTGGAAATCAAACCCATGACTGTGACATTGCTAGCTACAGGAATATGTTGAACTTTAATAATGATATTAACAATAATAGCATGTGCTGCTTCTGTTCAGGTGCTGATTAAGAAGAGTTATGACCGCATGAAGCGGGTGAAGAGCCGAGTGTGGAAGCTGAGGGAGCTGGACAGAGAGAGAGACGCCACAGACACTGATGATGAGAGGTGAGATCTCATTTACCCCTCATATTACTATTATTATAATGCAAAACAAATTTAATAAATCATAGCTGTATTTGTTAAATGCTAAAACACAAAGCTCTTTCTACTACAACAGATAAAAATTGCAGTGAGGAGAATTTAATTGGATTTATTGAGAAAAATAACAATTATAAAACCATGTGAACTTGGACGCATTACAGTAATGATAATTTATGGGTTGTCATAAAAGAATGGTCTAATGTAAAGCTGTAATGGTCCTAAAAATAAGCTTCATTTTCTTTATCCAATGTTTTTTCCTTCATGATGGGTGAAATATGACAGACATGCTTACATTAAATTTACTTCGTTCAGATATAGTGTGTATAAACGTATGAAGAATAAGGATCAAAATGACTTTGAATGTCTACAGCATTAGTTTTCCCCATTTTTGGTGATAATCGCATTATAATTTTGTCTAGTGATGTCAAAAGTACCAGTCGTGAGATGATACTAAAATTGTAAATGTGTAGCAACACCATTGCTAACTTTATTAAAGACCTTATTTAAAAAAATATATATAATTGTAGTGACACCAAACGTACAATTTTGTGTATCTGACATATGCAGCATTTCCACTGTATCACGTCTAAGAGATGAAAACATATTTTTATCATTCACTTATACATGATTGCTTCCCTGTCATATAGCCAGACATCAATAATCAGACTTGACATGTTAAGATAGGGCTGGGCATTAAGCAATATCATATCGAGATTGCAATACATTTTGTCAATAATGATGATAAGCTCTGGACATGTTTACTCTATATGAATTATTGATCACACCACAGAAATAAAGGCCACAGCAGCAGTCAGTTCATTTAATACTAAAACACAGAATCCAGAGAAAATCAAATGGAAAACACAGAATTTAGGTAAAAATATTTTTTTTAATGAGGCTCTAAACTCATGAAATATTGATGGGTTTATGCTTAATATTTCTCGGAGTAAATATGAGCACACACATTATCAGCTTGAGTTATAAACAAGATCGTGCATCATGTAAATGTAGTCAGTGTTAGTTAATGTTAGCTAATGCATGAACGAATATTGACACACGAGACCTTACTAATATTTAAGAGTAAAACACTCTTGTCTGAATAACTTCAGTAGCTTTAATAAGACGTGACTCACTTGAAGCTCTCTTTATATTGCTTTGTTTTTCATTTTATTACTGGCTCTTGTCTTTATGAATATTAACCTAAAATGCCATGTAGCCTTAAATTATTATTAGCTTTAATATTTTAATCAAACATTGCTTTATCACACTTCCGCGTTCGAAAAGTGGACGATTCAAAGAGCTTCTGCTGCAGACTCGATCGATAGCTGTGCTCATAGCACCGGATTCAGCACACATACGTCTTCTAAAGACACCAATCTCAGTTTACAACAATTCATTGAGTATTATGAAACGAAGGAATATGTTGTCATGATATCCCGATGCGTATTTCGTGACTTAAACAGAAGCATACTGTATGTGTAAAGGCAATTCTTCAGTCTTATGTCATTACAGAACAGCGAGAAAACTATACAAACAACATAAGCATTAGAATTAGCCAAAGCTTAAAACATGAATTATGACTAAAGCTTGTATAGAAGGATTAAAATAAAAACTTCTTGTATTAAACATAATGCTCACATTGTTTCACGCGCTGACTTTATGATGCAATCCTCTATAATTGCATCAAATTGAAATATTTCCAGCCCATAGATGATAATTAAAAATACGTTTGATCATCTTAATCGAGTTATTCTCCGTGATTGCGTGCAACGGTTGAATATCATTATACTTTGAACGAGCGGGAGGTTAATCACAATAAATATGATTCAAAAATAATATTAAAAATCAGTCCGAGTATATACAAGCAGTAACTTGAGCTGCGTGCTCTTCATTAATCTGACCGCGCGGCTAATGTTACACATTAAAATGAAAGATGATGCATGGTATGGAATCGGTATAAATACGCAGTTTTAACATAAACGTTTATTGCGTCAATGTTCAACTAAACTAAATTAGTTTAATTTGCTTCTCAAAACTAGCATCTGTCCATTGACAAAGCAGGCGGAAATTCCTTTACGCTACTAATCGGAGCCGGATGTGACGACACGCGGACTGTGATAAAGCCCTATTCACCTGTTCAATAGAATAAAGGAGTGTTGAAAGTAGAGGTTGACTGATAGTGGATTTTACCGATAGCTAGGTTGGACCACACTGGCCGATACCGATTAATCAACCGATAGTTTTGCCGATTAATCGGTCTACCTCTAATTGAAAGCAAATGAGTTTTTCCTGTGATATCGAAATGATCAAGAATCATAATAATTCACTGGTATTGAAACAGATTACTGAAATTCTAAATAAGTATTTATGTACTTTTAGCATAACAAGACAACTTTAATTATAATTGAAACGTCCATCAATCCTGATTTAGCTTTTGATTATGCTAATTTTTTCTCATAGGCAATACAATGAGTTCCTGGAGGACCTGGAGGAAGATGAGCTGCTGAGGAAGAACGTCAACATCTTCAGAGGTAAAGAAACACACCACCACTGATAATGCATCTCTTGAGTTAATATTCTCACTGTACTCATACCAGAATCTAGGGGTGTGCGATATATATCGTCTACGATACGATCGTAATTGTTGTTTTAACGATGTATGATTTGACATTATCGAGTATTTTGCAAAAACCATTCAAAACATCCCTACAGAGCGCACGCATACATTACGTGATGAAGTCTAGACTAGTGTGTTCATTCACTGCATGATTCAGTGTATTACAATACATTTACAATTATCACAAATTCAAGATATGGGGCAGAAAATGTATATATTTATACCACTTCATATAGTTAATCAGTGTCACATGAAGAGTGTCGTTTTTTTCTCTAAAGATTACCATGATTACAAATGTGATATTGATTTTTTACAACAGTTCAATAAACAAAGTTAATTAAGAGACTTATGTTTTAGACGCCATATTGCCTGTTTTTGCTGTATTTCGACGACAGAAATAACTCCAATCACAGTCACAGCACTGTTTTGTGTCTCTGATCAACATGGCAGTGATTCGTTCCTGAATGATTCAATCGTTTAAATGATTCGGTTCAGTCACAATGACTCACTTATTAACAGTGACTTGCTGCCACCTGCTGGAGGTTTTAATTTAGCATTCAAAGTATCTTTTATTATTTAAATAATTTCAAATATCAGTATTCAACATTTTATGATTAATATATCAAAACATGATTTATGCATGTGTAACTGCAGGTTAAATGCATTCATGTCTTGCATTAAACCGTGTGTATATGCATCTAAACACTCTTCAGACGCAGCTTCTGTGTTTCCTCTGCATTGTGAAGATTAATTTTATTTATACTGATTTAATTTGCTTGTTAACAGCCCACGTCTTATTATTATAATTCACTGATTAAATGTAAGAATTTGACTCAAAACATAATGGATACTTTTAGAAAAAATGGCTTTATAAAGGTAAAAATGCCCATAAAATCTAAAAATCAGTTTAAGCTTATTGGAAAAGATTAATTTCTATGAGTCTGAACTGACCAGCACACAGAATATGAAGAATATCACAAACTTTGAGTCAGCTGTCCACAGTATAGTCCTTAAGATACCAGCACAATAACACACTCAGCTAAATATCACTATCGCTAAAAATATCGAGATATTATTTTGTTGTCAATATCGCAGACCCCTACCATTATTTATACTTCTACATATGTGTATATTATTCTCATCTCATTGTTATTATCTGTGTTGTCTCTGTGTACTGGGAGCTTGTGACACTAAAACTAATCGCTTGTATGTGTAAAGCTCTTTCTGATTGTGAATCTGAATCATGTTTTCCTGTACAGATGCTTCAAAGATCCCGGTGGAGAGTGACACGGATGACGAGGGCGCTCCCAGGATCTCTCTGGCGGAGATGTTAGAGGATCTGAGTCTGAGTGACGCCACCGGTGGAGAAGGAGCTGATATGATGACTGATGAATGATCAGATCAGGTGTCAGACGCTTGTGAAGGAGAAAACTAGCCAGACACACCTGATTCATTCTCATGTTCATTGCTCATTTCATAATATACTGATGCAGTACTGTAATAAAAGATTTAAACCGTCACTATATGACAGGTGTTTGAAAAATAAGAGGGATGGTTGACCCAAAAATGAAATGCTGTCATCCTCGTATCATTAAAAACATAATGACTTACTTTATTCTGCCGAGCAGAAAATAAGACTAATGAACATCCATTTGGGTGAATGCAGTATAATGGTAGTACATTGTGAATGACTTGGGTTGAATTTAGTAAATTTAGGATAAATTTTAGTGCAGACTGCCTTCATTTGGAAGCGTAGTCTGTTGGTCACCTTCTGGAACAAGGACAGCATGGATCTCATCGTATACAGACTCACTAGTCAAGTCACCTTTATTTATATAGCGCTTTTAACAATACAAATTGTGACAAAGCAACTGCACAATATCAAAATGGGAAAATAGTGTCAATAATGTAAAATGACAAGATTAAACACTCAATTTTCAGTTAAAGGCATTTCATTATTGAATTCAGTGATGCATCGTCCAGCTCAGTTCAGTTCAAAAAGTTTCTGTTCAATCAAGTCGACGATATTGCTGGAAATGAAGTGTCCCCAACTAAGCAAGCCAGAGGAACCCAAACTCCATCGGTGACAGAACGGAGAAAAAAACCTTGGGAGAAACCAGGCTCAGTCGGGGGGCCATTTCTCCTCTGGCCAGATGACACAGCAGTTCAATTCCAACTGCTGCAAAGTCAGATTGGAGGCTCAACTGGTTCCCGAGGTCTTTTCCTGATGGCTGTCTAGGTGACGGGGTCCTCACTGGGGGTCTGTCTCTGGGGCTCATCTAGGTGTCCTGGTCTCCGCTGACGTTCAGGGCTGTAGAGGTCGTCTCTAGGTGCTGATCCACCATCTGATCTGGTGACTGCAGTGACCTCGGAATAAGAAAGAAACAGACTAATATTAGCGTAGATGTCAATCTTTTTACGATGTAACAAGTACATCATGTGTTATGGGAAGTGTTCCCGGTTCCGGTTGATCTAATTAATGCAGCCTAACAATCCTTTAACGGATTTGAATATTAGAAGTGTATTAATGTGTTAAACTAGTCTGCTTCAGATTGATTTCATACAGGATCGGGTCAAATCTGGACATAGTTTCCACGAGTCTGGTCTGCAGGTCTTCTGCTTCTTGGTAGGGGTGTAAGAGGCATTCACTGGTTCAACATCAGTCCCAATGCTGTGGTTGTAAAGGTTTATTGAATATTCTGCCTCTTGTGTGTGCAACACTTCTATAAAAATTGAAAAGATCAATTTATTTTGACATTCTCTTGATTTACCGTTAGTCATCAACAATGTCTGCTGCACTTTTGATCCTCTCACGTCTTGTCAGTCTTTCTCTGAAACTTGTCTTGATCCAAAATGAGTTCAGAAAGCAGGCGGAGATATTGAATCCCTTCAACAGCTGTACTAATGTAGTCAATTTTCATGAGTTTCATTGTCTGTTTAGGAAATGTATTTAACCCCACTAGTCAAATTTATACTCCAGTAGAGATGTTAATATTCAACCAAAATAATAATAATAAAAACATTTAATAGTGATTCAGTGTATCAGAACTTGATTGGCTTAATGCTAATATCATAACTCCTGTATGAAGGCTATGTCAACCTTGCCTATAACAGTTAAAGGACAGGAACATAGCTGAAAAACACAGATTACAGATTGTCTTTTATTTAGCTTATTTTAGTGCCAATACACCAACACAACAAAATCACTAGAAAATAACACATTTATTTAAAATAAAAATGGTTAATGAAGAATGAGTTGCAGAACCACATGTGAAACAATGTAATGCCTGCAGTTTAGTAGGTGCTATTGTTTTGATGAATATATATATATATATATACGTATAATTAGGGATGAGCATAATTGAATTTTAATAGGTTAAGTAATTTTTACAGTTCTTTTTTCAAGCTATTTTTAAAACATTTGCTGCATGGTTGAAGTACCTTATATCAGTCAAAATTGTGTTGAGAGAAAAAAATGTAAACTATAAAGGGTTAACTTGTATTTGTGTACACTCAATAAATACAAAATATGATTTTTGAAAAATCTAAAAATTCTTTGGCTTAAGTGTGTTAAGTGAAACATATTTTGTGTAAGCCTATTTATTTTAATACTATACTATAAAATAATGTTAATTATTATATATATATTAATTTTATTCTGTTTTTCTCTGTTCATAGAAGCGATGCAGGTGAGTGATGTGACGATGTGTGAAAACTTGTTCTGTTGTACTTTTCCATGTCAAAGACCATATTTATAAATATGAACGTTGGCATGGATTTTAGCGTGCTGTATCAAAACATTCTGTTTTTAGGGGCTTGTCCTGCTGATGTCTCTTCAGTGCACCTCTTGGCACGTTTATTTTACACCAAAGCCAGTGAAACTGAGTCACAATCACTTATGTTTCCTAACTGGACAACGTTTTAAATATCTCTACAAAACTAACCATTATTGAGAATATAATACACCCTAAATAAATATAACTTACTACTACACCCTCATACTCTTCATCAGGTATGATTCCAGGCTAATGACTGTTTCTCTGACGATCCTCTTATCTAAGAACTAAAATATATAGATTTTACAAGTTCTGGAATATTGGTCAAATATGAGTCTAAATGTGAAAACTTACGTGTCAAACCTGGCAACATTACAATCAGAAAGATTGAAACCCAAATCTCAGAAGCCAGCTGATTACCTAAATATGACCCTGGAGCACAAAAGCAGTCATAAGTAACACAGGTATATTTGTAGCAATAGACAACAATACATTGTATGGGTCAAAATTATACATTTTTCTTTTATGCCAAAAATCATTAGAATATTAAGATCATGTTCCATGAAGATATTTAGTAAATGTCCTACCATAAATATATCAAAACTTAATTTTTGATTAGTAATATGCATTGCTAAGAACTTCATTTGGACAACTTTAAAGGTGATTTTCTCAATATTTAGATTTTTTTGCACCCTCAGATTCCAGATTTACAAATAGTTGTATCTCAGCCAAATATTGTCCTATCATAACAAACCATACATCAATGGAAAGCTATTTATTCAGCTTTAAGATGATGCATAAATCTCAATTTCAAGAAAATTGACACTTACGACTGGTTTTGTGGTCCAGGGTCACACAGTATAAGTTCTGTAAGGTCTGCACTGAAAAGTTAGGAAGGAGTATAGAAATGTATAAGCAGAAGCCTCATTCATTAAGGTGTATATGTAGGACATTCTCAGTGTCAGTTCTCATTCATTTGACTGTTACCCATAGCACACCTTGTTTCTGTTTATCAGATCTCATGACACTACTGTACATTATAAATAAACCCACTTACCCCTTCTGTGCCAATTCTGGGGGCCACCTTTCCCCAACTGTATTTTTTACTTCAAAATACATCTTTTTAAACAAATACAATTCATTAACAATTAGACACAAATAGGTAATTCAGGGAACAACATGTCTATGTAATGGGATCTACTGATAATGTTGACATGCAGATAGCTGGCAGGCGAACTACAGTGACTCAGCTGCATTGAAGCATGTTCTCGTGTCATATATGGATTTTTATTAACCAGGTTTTATTTCCTGCGGGTAACACCACTCCCTACATATTCAAATTCCTTCGCTTCAGGACCTAATGAATTGCTGAGATTTGTGTTTGGCAATAAACACCTTTCTTTGATGGCTTTCACAGGGTTATTTATTACATTGAGGACATGTAATCAATGACTGTTACACCTGTTCACCAGTCTGTTCACCAGTATGAAGGTTTGTTTAAATTGTTCAGTCATTGTTCATGTTTTAGCAACTGAAGTATGATGAAGCACCAGTCAATTTTATGAATAATGAAGTTCAGTTATATACAGATAAATCTACCTGATGGCCTTAAAGCACAGGTCCGCTCCATACCCTTCAGTGTTTTACTCATTAAACACATTCCTTCAAAAGCTTGTCTTGAGTAAACACTGAAAGAGGAACACAGTGGGCGGTAATGCTGTGTTTATTCCCTGTAGTCGCTGAGATGAATAGAGAGTTCAGGGCATGTCTGAATTCAGCTCATTGTAAGAACTGGAGCATATACTGTATGTTTGGGTGTGTTTAACAGTAGAGTTTATATTTGTTCAGTCATTCACTGCAGCTGCTAATCATTTTTCAGGTGAAAGTGCCATACTTTGTGAATAGAGTTTGTTCCAGGCCAAATGAACATTACCATACATTACCATTCTAAAATAATTATTTTGGAAATAATTAATCATAACCAAAAAAAATAGTGTATAAAGATTCATGTTTCAGTGTTAAAATATTGTTAATTCTCACCTCGCACTCATAGTTTCAGCACACCCGAAACTCAGATTAGATCAGAAAATTATGCAGATGCATATGGTTGGATCTCTCCGCCGCTCCCACCGTCACGGTCTGTTTATGTTTTGGGAACTTTTAAGGCCAGGCATACACTGTTTTTGAGTCGTACAACTCTTTCTTGAGTCAGGCCGAATTTTACCTTCGTAAACCTGGCAGTCAGACAGTCGGATGAATTTCTGACATGTCATAAAATTGGTCACGTTTTTTGAGGGTATCACATGGTTGAAGCAGAGCTATGAACCGATTGCCCTAAACTCGATGTATTTCCCTTCACTGTGTCTGCATGAAAACACAACTTGGTAACGCTGTGTGTATTCACTTCTGGGTTCAGGCATCCCATGTGTTTGTTTTACATGTGAACAGTCAAATAGTTCAGCAAGATTGTATAGTGTAAGCACATAAATCATGAGCTTTGGCTTTACATTGTATGCAATGCATTTGTAAAAGTGAGGGATTACGGAGGCCACTGTGCTCTTGGAAACATTCAGTTTGCAGCAGAAGTTTTTAGTAGCTCCTGTATCTGAGCATGGTGTGGCTTGGTTTTTGCTCTGATCATATGAACTGACACAGCTGGGCTCCAAATCAAAGTGTAGATACATCTCAAAAGTATTTGCAAAGGTCTGATTACTTATATAAGTGCGATATCTCACTTTTCTTTATTATTATTTTTAAAGGGGTCATCGGATGCCCATTTACCACAAGTTGATATGATTTTTTAGGGTCTTAATGAAAAGTCTATAACATACTTTGGTTAAAAAACACCTTTTTTACCATGTCAATATCAGCTCTGTTTTCAGCAAGCCATTCTAGTCCATGTTGCTTTAAATGCTAATGAGCTCTGCTGACTCCGCCCCTCTCTTCCGTGGGGTGACGAGCAGTACTGTTTACTTTAGCTGCGAAACTGGCTAACTAGCACATTATTAGGAAAGGCGATTTGCAAAGATTCACAAAAACCCTTATACTCACTTCTTCTGTAGATGAAGCTGGATCACGAATGATTCGCGCGAACATAGACGCATTTATGCAGATCGAGGATCGGCGCATTCCCTTCAAAGCGAAAGTAACGTTAATCCTCTGCGTCTTCAGCGGCTCAGATGTCGGGAGTTAATGACGACTGCTATATTCATTATTACATCCAACAACAAGACACCTCAATCGCTTAATCGGAGACATTCTTGTCTTCCCCTGCACCGGAGTCGACACAATGGCGGACAGCTCTCAGCTCACTCAGGGGGGCGGGGCTAAAGTAAGACGGTCTTGTCAATCAACTATCGTGGGAGGGGCCTGTACAGAACTACATCCTTCTGACAGGACTCTCAGAACAGCCTGATATGAGAAAGGGGATTTTAAAATAGGGATTTAAAAAAAAACACTGGGTGGATTTTTATCATTATAGGATGGATGTGTACACACACTTCCAACACACATTTATGTTCAAACAACTTGTAAAGTGAATTTTGCATCGGATGACCCCTTTAATACATTTGCGGTTATTACCAAATCTTTTTTAAAAGTGTAGATTAATGTAAAAAAAAATTGCAGTTTAGCATATGGCTACAACATAATAATGTAAAAAAATATGAATGCACTGTCAATGCACAGCTTCAATGAGAAAGTCAGAAAACAGACTGTTCTGTCTGTTTTATTATTTCATTAGTCATTTAGCAATGTTAAGTGTATCTCAGAACAAACACTATTATCACGGATAACAATATAATTGTATAACGTCTGTTAATGTTTCCCTGCTGTGGATGTGGTAGCGCCCACATTCATATATAAATTCATGGTAACACTTTATTTTAAGGTGTCATAATACAGAGTAATTACCTAGTTAAGTACTTAGTAGTAGCTGTTGTACTTATGAATTAATCAAAATGTACTTACCATGTAACTACGTTATGGAGTTAGCCTGTAATTACAGTTTGTAATTATGTAGATGTAATAGACAGCTACTGTTACACATATACTTATGTAACCAAAAGATTGTTACATATGTGTTGGAGACATACACCGTAAAATAAACAGTTATTGTCACAAGTCTGTTTAAGCAACAACTGCTGCACTTGGATGGGTTAAATGCATCGGACATAGTGTTACCATACTTGTCATGTGTATCTATACTGTATCCAGCTGCACCACCCACCAGTACACAGCTACATGTAATACCTTTGCATTACAATTACATAATATTACACATGCATGAGCTACTTAAAATAAAGTGTATCAAGATTGTACTTAAGTGTACTTCATGTGTATCTATACTGTATCCAGCTGCACCTTAGTTTGATTTAACCCACCAGTACACAGCTTAAATACATGTAATACCTTTCTAATTACATTACAATTACATAATATTACACAGACATAAGCTACTTAAAATAAAGTGTATCAAGATTGTACTTAAGTGTACTTCATGTGTATCTATACTGTACACCTTATCCAGCTGCACCTTAGTTTGATTTAACCCACCAGTACACAGCTTAAATACATGTAATACCTTTCTAATTACATTACAATTACATAATATTACACAAACATAAGCTACTTAAAATAAAGTGTATCAAGATTGTACTTAAGTGTACTTCATGTGTATCTATACTGTATCCAGCTGCACCTTAGTTTGATTTAACCCACCAGTACACAGCTTAAATACATGTAATACCTTTCTAATTACATTACAATTACAGAATATTACACAGACATAAGCTACTTAAAATAAAGTGTATCAAGATTGTACTTAAGTGTACTTCATGTGTATCTATACTGTATCCAGCTGCACCTTAGTTTGATTTAACCCACCAGTACACAGCTTAAATACATGTAATACCTTTCTAATTACATTACAATTACATAATATTACACAGACATAAGCTACTTAAAATAAAGTGTATCAAGATTGTACTTAAGTGTACTTCATGTGTATCTATACTGTATCCAGCTGCACCTTAGTTTGATTTAACCCACCAGTACACAGCTTAAATACATGTAATACCTTTCTAATTACATTACAATTACATAATATTACACAAACATAAGCTACTTAAAATAAAGTGTATCAAGATTGTACTTAAGTGTACTTCATGTGTATCTATACTGTATCCAGCTGCACCTTAGTTTGATTTAACCCACCAGTACACAGCTTAAATACATGTAATACCTTTCTAATTACATTACAATTACATAATATTACACAGACATAAGCTACTTAAAATAAAGTGTATCAAGATTGTACTTAAGTGTACTTCATGTGTATCTATACTGTATCCAGCTGCACCTTAGTTTGATTTAACCCACCAGTACACAGCTTAAATACATGTAATACCTTTCTAATTACATTACAATTACATAATATTACACAGACATAAGCTACTTAAAATAAAGTGCATCAAGACTGTACTTAAGTGTACTTCATGTGTATCTATACTGTATCCAGCTGCACCTTAGTTTGATTTAACCCACCAGTACACAGCTTAAATACATGTAATACCTTTCTAATTACATTACAATTACAGAATATTACACAGACATAAGCTACTTAAAATAAAGTGCATCAAGACTGTACTTAAGTGTACTTCATGTATATCTATACTGTATCCAGCTGCACCTTAGTTTGATTTAACCCAGCAGTACACAGCTAAAATACATGTGATACCTTTCTAATTACATTACAATTACATATTACACAGACATAAGCTACTTAAAATAAAGTGCATCAAGACTGTACTTAAGTGTACTTCATGTGTGTCTATACTGTATCCAGCTGCACCTTAGTTTGATTTAACCCATCAGTACACAGCTTAAATACATGTAATACCTTTCTAATTACATTACAATTACAGAATATTACACAAACATAAGCTACTTAAAATAAAGTGCATCAAGACTGTACTTAAGTGTACTTCATGTGTATCTATACTGTATCCAGCTGCATCTTAGTTTGATTTAACCCATCAGTACACAGCTTAAATACATGTAATACCTTTCTAATTACATTACAATTACATAATATTACACAAACATAAGCTACTTAAAATAAAGTGTATCAAGACTGTACTTAAGTGTACTAGTAGCTGTGTAACAGACTCGGTCTGTATCATATGTGTAACAGTAGCTGCTTATTACATCTACATAATTCAACAGGCTGTAATTACATGCTGATCCATAACTTAGTTACATGGTAAGTACATTTTGTTTCATGTAAGTACAACGGCTACTACTAAGTACTTAATTAGGTAATTAATCTGTATTATGACACCTTAAAATAAAGTGTTACCATATCAGTTCACTTCACTTCTTGTTCATGTTGCACTAGAATAGTCTTGTTTCTAAATCACATATCATCAGCTTTCTGATTAATACCAAAACAATGTTATGACTCATTTGTGACATCATATAAAATGAAAAATATAATACTCAATATAATATTAAAGTTATTTTTGGAAACTGTGTTTATGAATTTGACTATAATCGTTAGAATGATTAGTACAAAATCAATCAATAAATAATACACATGTCTCTGGCTGTCAGATTCAGCTCTTAACACTGTGATGTTGAAGTACACGGCCAGTGCAACCTTCAAATGACTTCATTACTTCTGGATTACATTATGACTTATTTTTAACTTAAACAGATTAATATGGCCCACTTATACTTTGCTTTGTAAACATACTTTTGAAATGTTGAAAATCTCTCTTTGTCATGTCCGATAGCATGGTTAATTGTGAAGAACCTTCACTCAGCCACACGTTCAGAAGAAACTTTCATAGACATATTTTAATACAACACAATAAAAGCGACATTCATTCAATTGATTTACAACATGCACACATTCACTTTTCACCTGAAAACTGTTCAGTTCATGTTTTCTCGTCTTTGTTCACATGCAGAGCTACACATTATATTTGACATACTGTCAATTCAAAACAGCAAATGTCCACAAAAGATGAGTAGTTTGTAAATTACTGTGAGTGAGTGTAATATTTATATGATAAAAACAGGAGATATGCATGCTAATTGTATCTTTTTTGCCTTATCTGATTATTGGTGGATAATGTCAATTGTGATTACAGCCCACTTCATTTATATTCTTTCCTTTGATTGTTTATTCATATGTAGCTCAATCTGAACATCTAATGACGTTTGAACAAATGCTGGACTTAACTGGTGCTAAACTTGAGCTAATGGGTCGATGCTTTGGGAAGAGGGTTAGATGCACTTCTCATACAGCTCACTGTGCTTGGACTGAACAGATCTGTAATATTTCCTCTATGAGTTTCTGATTGTGTGGCTCATGTAATATCAAACCAGTACACTCTCACATAACTGACTGCTGCAGTGATTGCTTTCATTGCATTTTTCATAACAATTAAAGTAAAGGCTACACAGAGCAACATCAAGGTAATAAATATTTCCTATATGGAAAATATGCTATACAATAACACAAAATGATGTAAATTGTCTATGACTGTATAGCGATAAAATCATGTGCAGTTCTTTGCTGCAGTGTCATCTTATAATGCATAATGCAGAGGTTCTCGGGTATTCAAGTCTTAAATGTCTGAAGACTTAAATGTGTTTTAAAACAAGAAAACAAGTATTAAATTAAGATAAAGCAACTGAAAATCAAGATATGACTTACTTTAGACCAGTTGCATAAACTCAGTCCCCATGTGAAGACTGTGTCTTAAGAACTAGTTTGATCAACTAGCAGCTGTCAAGATCTCTTCCAATACAAATAAGACCAATCTACCTTTTCATAACTGAATTAAAAAAGTTATGACCAGTCTTGAAGAAAAAAATTAGATGACTAACTTTTTAAGACTAGTCTAAACAGTTTATGCAACCGGCCCCAGGATTCTCCAGATTTACAAGTCATGAAAATCAATAAAATTGTAATATGGGTATTGTTATAAGGAATATACATTTTTCTAGTTATGCTACACTGTAAATCTCATTTTAAGGAATTACTCGTTACATTTTGGTATGCAATTTGTTTGTTTGTGAATTTAGTAAAATTTGGGAATGAGCCGACTGCTGTAAAACATCCCACGCCGCAGGTGACGTCACAGAGTACCGTACTGCGACTGCAGCATCATCACCGAGAGAGAGATGCGTGCATGTAGGGAAAAAAACACAAGGAGCTTTAAAATACGTTTGATCTTTTCTTTTGCCATTCTAGTCCTTTACACGCACACAGACAGACACGTACGCACGCACGCACGCACACACACAGACAGACACACGCACACACACGCACACGCACACGCACGCACGCACGCACACAGACAGACACGTACGCACGCACGCACGCACACACACAGAGACACACACACGCACGCACGCACGCACACAGACAGACACACACGCACGCACGCACGCACACAAACAGACACGCACGCACACACACAGAGACACACACACAGACACGCACGCACGCACACACACACAGGTGAGAGTGAATCGCAGAAGTGGGTGTGTATGGGGGTTGGATCGTGCCATGGATTACATAGGTGTGGTGCATGGGTTTAACTGGTAGAGCAGCTCTGCAGTGATCCTCATTCACCACACACTCACATCACATCCACTCTTCACTCTTCACTCTTCACTGACGGAGGTGAGTGACTTTACACGACTCCCATCACATTACCACAGTGTTTCTCTGATGCATGCTGCTTTTGACGAGAAATATCAACAATAACTGTAATGGCCATAACAACACTACAACTACACAACTTACTATTACTAACTGCTAAGTGCAGTCATAACAGAGTACAAGGAAACATTATGAATATGTCTCTGTCATGCACGTGCACATCAGTATCCTCTACTTGAGGATGTTTTTATATAGTGCATCAAAAAATCTGTCCTATTAACAACCAGTGCAACAAAAGTATCCAGGTGAAATATGCTTAATGTTACTGTTGCCTGGATATGGAATTATGACTTGACAGTTCACATTGCTGCCTGATGTCTGTTGTTATGTAGGCTATAATCAGTTTTGTTTATGCTTTCTTGGAGTCATCTTGACTTCACACCACAGAAACGTATTACATATAGCTGCAGGGATGCTTAATACAGCCCTGCTGGGAACCTAATGTGGTAATATCTCACTTAACCAGTTTTATTTAAATCAGAAATAGAGTTGAATATGACTGAAACCGAGTTTAAAATAAATAAAATAATTGTTTGTAAACTACCTATGTTCACTTTATGCAGCGAGACAGTATAGCTGCCTTGTTATGTGATTAATAATTTGCCATAATAGTGCCATTTTAAGTCCAAATATTAAACCCAGTTGTTGTATTAGTCTGCATGTTATGAGCAGGAGTGTAAATGTTTTCCTTGTTGCTGACGTTAGTTCTCAGCGAGCGAGCAGACGTGTTCCTGCAGGGTTTTACACGTCAGAGGTTCATCTTGAGCTTCACATCAACAATTAGCACATTTAAACATGGCTCGTTTCATCCCAGCTCTCTCTTCATGCACAGATTGCCTTACAAAGATCAGATGGGGAAAAATAAACTACCAGTAGTGTAATATACCACAACACTACTAAAACACTTCATTTCATTTCCATCCAAAGTTGTGAATTTAACTTCGGATAAAACATTTGCGAACAAGCACCGTTTCCATCCAACGACTCAAAGAGAACAAAATAGTCACCTCCTGATAAACTAGCACTAAATATCACGAAGAAAAGTAAGAGAAGCCACTGAATATAATCATTCTCATATATAATAAATGACTTGCGCCTCAGAGCGAGCAGACGAAACACAATAAATGCAGTAATAAATGAGGCAGATGCTGATGTTTGGGACGCAGTCGTGGAACAGTTCTGGGACTCAATTATACAGAAATCAGGCATAAAAACACCTCAAGCGAGCGTGAAAACTTTTTTGCGAATTAAGGTTGTTTTTTAATTCAAAATGTGGTGTTTCCATCACTCGTTTCTGATGCGATACTTCAAAATACGGTGAAGGAAACATAGCTAGACTGTCCAGTTGTCATTACAACACATGTTTTCATGCTTTTAGAGTTGTAGAAATGTTTCTTTTGTTTCACATGATGCAATTGTTATCAGTAGTAACAGACGACGGCCCTAAAAATAAATAATGTAATACAAGCCTTCTGAATGCCGCAGAGTTACTCATTCACGTCATAAATTCCTTTAATAGGTCCTTTATAGACATATACCACTCCTAAGCACCATTATTACACACCATCGTTTCATCTGTTGTGCTTGTGTCCATTCTGCTCTGAAGCACCTCACCCTGTTGTCTTCTCCAGCAGCTCGTAGCACGGCTGTATCGGTCCTCCGCATGGATATGAAGAATATGAGAGAGTATGTGGGCTGGCTGTACTATCAGTACCTGCTCATCACAGGCATCTATGTGCTGGAGCCGTGGGAACAGTCCATCTTCAACACGGTCCTCTTTACTATGGTGGCCATGGTCATTTACACCTCCTATGTGTTTGTGCCTATTCACGTGCAGCTGGCGCTGGAGTTCTTCTCTGAGCTGGTCCGAGGGCAACCGGAGAGCACAGTAGCCCTCATGAACTAACCACGAAGGAAAGACGTTTTTATCTATCCTCTGTGTGATTATTGGCTTGAAAACTCATGTTTATTTTCTACTCAGGAACAAACAAGCCAGACAAAATGAGGTGCTGTCAAAGCCATGTCCAAGCCCTTCAAGTCTTCCACGTTTGCCTGGATTCCTGCCCCGTCGTGGGATTTTGTATGCAAAGATTTGGATGGATTCCCACGGGAGGTTTTGCACGATATCACCCATCACATGTGGACACTACTTTGCGATTAATGTCCTGGTGAATAATAAGGAAATCATGATTCGGAGTCCATGATCAGACTGAGATATTATTTACCCCAGTGCAAATTAAAAGTTGTTTTTTATTATTGCATACTGAATTTTAATATTCTGGAATTGTTGTAATCACCTATGCAATGTGACTGCTCTTGTTTATCTTTGAATACAGATTGCTGCACTTGATCACAAATCAGTAGGCTGTCAACAGAGCCCATTGTAAACGGTTGATTCTGGTGGTGATCATTTCTTTAGTCACTGCTGCTGATATGGATTTGCATGCACACAAATGTTCACATGGAAGCTGTGCCCTGCATATCTGGAACAAGCGTCATTCACAAATGTATAGGCACTTGAACATTTATGTATTAAATACCTATGGTTAACGTTTCAGCCTCTAAAATAATGTAGTTCTCACAGCTCAGCTGATCACAGGTTTATATCAATTCCACACATTTTGGATTTCCTTATGGAATTATGACTGGAGTTACCAAAATTTGTGTCTGGTTATCTTGATGCCACGTTTCTGTATTTTTAACTGTCCGTGCAATGTGATGTCAAAACTCGTCTCCTGGAATAACAACACAATGGCAAGCAGTGTAGACTGACACTTTTCATGTGTATTTTTCAGAAATAAATATATTTTACAAAATACCTGTCCTATTTTTTTCTATAACTTTTAGAATGTAAAACTTTTGTGGCCTAAAAGGATATTTTGAAAATGTTGTAGGGCTTTAATCTACAAGAGGGCATTTGTTTATATGTATTTGAAATCATAAAGCAGGAAAGCAGCCGGACTGGTTTTCCAAGTCCAAAGATATTGGTGCCTTGAAGGCTTATCTAATACCGCTCCAACAATCTGGTTTCTCCACCTGACTTTCTAAAGACTTCAGCACACCTGACAGACGGATCTCAATTCTTAAAGCATTCTTTCTCACAAGACGTGCTTTTCTTTCTGCAGCGAGATCTTGCCTGTGTGTGTCAGTGAGCATCATATATCCACAGAAACCCTTGTGAGAAACTGAGGATGAATTATTAGAAAGCTTGACAGTTTTCTCAAATAGTAATGGTAACTTTTTAGAACAGGCTATACTGTATGAGACTATATATGACTATAATTTTGGTAACACTTTATTTTAAGGTGTCATAATACAGAGTAATTACCTAATTGAGTACTTAGTAGTAGCTGTTGTACTTACATGAATCAAAATGTATTTACCATGTAACTAAGTTATGAATCAGCCTGTAATTATGTAGATGTAATAGACAGCTACTGTTACACATGTTACAGACCGAGTCTGTTACACAGCTACTAGTACACTTAAGTACAGTCTTGATACACTTCATTTTAAGTAGCTTATGTTTGTGTACTATTATGTAATTGTAATGTAATTAGAAAGGTATTACATGTATTTTAGCTGTGTACTGGTGGGTTAAATCAAACTAATGTGCAGCTGGATACAGTATAGATACACATGAAGTACACTTAAGTACAGTCTTGATGCACTTTATTTTAAGTAGCTTATGTTTGTGTACTATTATGTAATTGTAATGTAATTAGAAAGGTATTACATGTATTTAAGCTGTGTTCTGGTGGGTTAAATCAAACTAAGGTGCAGCTGGATACAGTATAGATACACATGAAGTACACTTAAGTACAGTCTTGATACACTTTATTTTAAGTAGCTTATGTTTGTGTAATATTCTGTAATTGTAATGTAATTAGAAAGGTATTACATGTATTTAAGCTGTGTACTGGTGGGTTAAATCAAACTAAGGTGCAGCTGGATACAGTATAGATACACATGAAGTACACTTAAGTACAATCTTGATACACTTTATTTTAAGTAGCTTATGTCTGTGTAATATTATGTAATTGTAATGTAATTAGAAATGTATTACATGTATTTAAGCTGTGTACTGGTGGGTTAAATCAAACTAAGGTGCAGCTGGATACAGTATAGATACACATTAAGTACACTTAAGTACAGTCTTGATACACTTTATTTTAAGTAGCTTATGTCTGTGTAATATTCTGTAATTGTAATGTAATTAGAAAGGTATTACATGTATTTTAGCTGTGTACTGATGGGTTAAATCAAACTAAGGTGCAGCTGGATACAGTATAGACACACATGAAGCACACTTAAGTACAGTCTTGATGCACTTTATTTTAAGTAGCTTATGTTTGTGTAATATTCTGTAATTGTAATGTAATTAGAAAGGTATTACATGTATTTTAGCTGTGTACTGGTGGGTTAAATCAAACTAATGTGCAGCTGGATACAGTATAGACACACATGAAGTACACTTAAGTACAATCTTGATGCACTTTATTTTAAGTAGCTTATGTTTGTGTAATATTATGTAATTGTAATGTAATTAGAAAGGTATTACATGTATTTTAGCTGTGTACTGGTGTATTTAAGCTGTGTTCTGGTGGGTTAAATCAAACTAAGGTGCAGCTGGATACAGTATAGATACACATGAAGTACACTTAAGTACAATCTTGATACACTTTATTTTAAGTAACTTATGTTTGTGTAATATTATGTAATTGTAATGTAATTAGAAAGGTATTACATGTATTTAAGCTGTGTTCTGGTGGGTTAAATCAAACTAAGGTGCAGCTGGATACAGTATAGATACACATGAAGTACACTTAAGTACAATCTTGATACACTTTATTTTAAGTAGCTTATGTCTGTGTACTTGCATTTATAATTACGTTGTATAAAGTCTGCAACACATATGTAACAATCTTTTGGTTACATAAGTAGCTGTGTAACAGACTCGGTCTGTAACATATGTGTAACAGTAGCTGTCTATTACATCTACATAATTAAAACTGTAATTACAGGCTGATCCATAACTTAGTTACATATAAATTTTGATTCATTTAAGTACAACAGCTACTACTAAGTACTTAACTAGGTAATTACTCTGTATTATGACACCTTAAAATAAAGTGTTACCAAAATTATAGTCATATATAGTCTTATACAGTATAGCCTGTCCTAAAAAGTTACCATTACTATTTGACAAAACTGTCAAGCTTTCTAATAATTCATCCTCAGTTTCTCACAAGGGTTTCTGTGGATATATGATGCTCACTGACACACACAGGCAAGATCTCGCTGCAGAAAGAAAAGCACGTCTTGTGAGAAAGAATGCTTTAAGAATTGAGATCCGTCGGTCAGGTGTGCTGAAGTCTTTAGAAAGTCAGGTGGAGAAACCAGATTGTTGGAGCGGTGTTAGATAAGCCTTCAAGGCACCAATATCTTTGGACTTGGAAAACCAGTCCGGCTGCTTTCCTGCTTTACGATAATACCTCTACTATCCAAATATTATGGGTCTTGAGTTTGTTTTTGGGAAAAAGGAGATCATTATTTTTCCTCCTTATTTATAATGTATATTTTATGAAAATCCTTGTTTATAATGAACTATTTCAATCTGACTTAATAGTTAATTTAACAGTTAAAATATTTTTTGACAGTGAAAATGGTCTTGCGTCTCAATATATCACAGACCTTCTTCCCCACCATTGTAGGCAATTCTATGCATTTTAGTATGTGCTGTTTTCATTTGATGTTTTTTTTATCAGCACTTTGATAAGCACTCACTGTTTTTATATGTGTCCCTGGAGCACAAAAGCAGTCATAAGCAGCACAGGTATATTTGTAGCAATAGCCAACAATACAATTATATTGTTGCCTCTCATTTCACTGCTGGTTATACAATCTCTGTATAGTCGTGTATGTGACAAATAAAACTTGAAACTTGAATACACCGCATAGGTCAAAATTATTGATTTTTCTTTTATGCCAAAAATCATTAGGATATTAAGTAAAGATCATGTTCCATGAAGATATTTTGTAAATTTCCTACTGTAAATATATCAAAACTTAATTTTTGATTAGTAATATGCATTACTAAGAACTTCATTTGAACAACTTTAAAGATGATTTTCTCAATATTTAGATTTTTTTGCACCCTCAGATTCCAGATTTACAAATAGTTGTATCTCAGCCAAATATTGTTCTATCATAACAAACCATACATCAATGGAAAGCTATTTATTCAGATTTCAGATGATGCATAAATCTCAAAAAATTGACGACTGGTTTTGTGGTCCAGGGTCACACAGTATAAGTTCTGTAAGGTCTGCACTGAAAAGTTAGGAAGGAGTATAGAAATGTATAAGCAGAAGCCTCATTCATTAAGGTGTATATGTAGGACATTCTCAGTGTCAGTTCTCATTCATTTGACTGTTACCCATAGCACACCTTGTTTCTGTTTATCAGATCTCATGACACTACTGTACATTATAAATAAACCCACTTACCCCTTCTGTGCCAATTCTGGGGGCCAGCTTTCCCCAACTGTATTTTTTACTTCAAAATACATCTTTTTAAACAAATACAATTCATTAACAATTAGACACAAATAGGTAATTCAGGGAACAACATGTCTATGTAATGGGATCTACTGATAATGTTGACATGCAGATAGCTGGCAGGCGAACTACAGTGACTCAGCTGCATTGAAGCATGTTCTCATGTCATATATGGATTTTTATTAACCAGGTTTTAGTTCCCTGCGGGTAACACCACTCCCTACATATTCAAATTCCTTCGCTTCAGGACCTAATGAATTGCTGAGATTTGTGTTTGGCAATAAACACCTTTCTTTGATGGCTTTCACAGGGTTATTTATTACATTGAGGACAGGGTCCAGGGTCACATATGTGCTTAAGAAATAAACATGATTTGCTTTAATTGATTAATTGATTCCTTAATTAAAAAAGAAAAAAAACTGTGGACTAAATGTGCAGTATGTCTGTCACAATGAAGTAAATATGAGTAAGAATGAGTTTAAAAACATTTCACTTCTTCAGTTTTAGTGGATGTTGTCCTCAGCTAAACATGAAGAACACCTGTCTGACATGAAATCTGCTTAATATCCTTATTTGCATATGTGTGTGAGTGTGTTTAATTCTTTATATACACACACATTCATGTACAGTATACTAGACATGGGAGATTCATGGTATCATCTATTAAAGGTTATTCTGTGTTGTTTGCTGCATTTAGTAACAAGTGAACATGATACATTTATTGTGTTCCAACTTATCAATGGTATCATCTTTTGTAACCCTACTGCAGTCATTTTTCAGATGGCTCAATAATAATCTGAGTATATCTCGAGCAGGAACAGAAGACAGTACAGAAGATTTATCTCCGTTTATATCTGTCACACACATTTATTTTTAAGACACTCTCTCTCTCACTCACTCTGAAACACACACACTCACACACACACACACACACACACACACACACACTCACTCACTCACTCACTCACTCACACACTCACTCACACACTCACTCACTCACTCACTCTCTCTCTCTCACACACACACACACACACACACACACACACCCACACACACACACACACACACACACACACTCACTCACTAACTCTCACACACACACACACACACACACACTCACACACTCACTCACTAACTCTCACACACACACACACACACACACACACACACTCACACACACTCACTCACTCACTCACTCACTCTCTCTCTCTCACACACACACACACACACACACACACACACACACACACACACACACACTCACACACTCACTCACTAACTCTCACACACACACACACACACACACACACACACACACACTCACTCACACACTCACTCACACACACACACACTCACTCACTAACTCTCACACACACACACACACACACTCACTCACTCACTCACTCACACACACACACACACACACACACACACACATACACGCCGCCAGTATGTGAAGTGTGACGTGACTCCTCACGTTGTTTGTCATCCCGTTGGCTGGGGCGGAGCTTCACGTGTGCTTCTTGTTTTTGTTGTGTTGGCCGTCGCCATTAAAGGCTTGACTAAACCATACTCTCGTGTCAGCGATTTTGTGTGCCTCTCCTACACACTGGCGTGGTGGCAGCGGTGGGATATTCACTCCCCAAACGCTCCGGTGAGCTCAAGTGAGATCCATTCACGCTATAATCGCGTGCAAGCGAGCCGCGTTGTGGATTATCTCCGCTGACGACACCCGAGACATCAGCCATGGCAAATACACACAGAGCACCGAAGCAGTGGTGTCTTACGAAAGTTGAGACCGTGAATTCATTTGAGAACTGGCGTCAGAACCTTGTTTACACGTTGTCATTGGATACTGAGTTCGTTCCCTTTCTAGTCGACGGCGCGCGCTGGGAAAAGAAGACTAGGGCTTCACCATTCAGAGGTTTTACCGATGACGACGACGATGTTCCCGCGGCGCGACGGCGCACGCGCCAACAAAAGGTCAGCACGCTTGAGCTTATGCTGGGGCAGATTGCTAACTACTGCCCTGTTATTTCCCGAAATACTATCGTTAAAAACTCCACGTGCATTGATCACATATGGCAGACTATCAGACTACATTATGGATTCCAATCAACTGGTGCACACTTCATTGACTTTGCTGCCATTAAACTTGAGTCTAATGAAGGGCCAGAGGATCTGTACCAGAGATTAATGGCATTTGTTGAGGACAATTTACTACGTAGAGACTCTGGCATTACTCACGGAGGTGAAACCATTCAAGAGGATGAGGAGCTCTCCCCTACGATCGAAAACTTCGTTGTTCTAACTTGGCTTCATCTTATACACAGCGATTTGCCAAAGCTTGTAAAGCAGAGGTATGGCACAGAGTTACGGTCACGCACCCTGGCTTCCATCAAACCAGAGATATCTCAGGCCCTGTGTTCATTACTGGATGAGCTACAGTCATCAGAGGATGCCAGAGCTATGCGCTCAGCTGTGTCTAACCCTCCAAGACAGAAGCTTGCATCACTGGGTCGATCTAGGAAGTCCTGCCCACTCTGTAAGGAGGCTCGCAGACCAGACAATCACTTCCTTAGCAAATGCCCTTTCCTGCCTCCTCCAGACAAAGCTTTCATTGCCAGGGCGCGGCAAGTTGCTGGCTCTCCGTTTCATTCTGACGGCGAGTCCGAGGATGACAACGAGGACATAGCCCGCAATCCTAAGGCAGTACAGCGCATTCACATCATGCAGTCACCCTGCCTCGAAGCTTTCCATGGTCACGTCCCCATTAGGCTGACCATTGACAGTGGTGCAACTGGAAACATGATAAGGGCAGCATGTGCCACCAAACTGGGCCTTAAAGTCTCCAGCAGTACGCAGTCAGCTCGCCAGGCAGATGGCTCTTCGCCATTGAAGGTGGTTGGGGAAACACGCACGTATTTTCAAAGAGACGGGCACACGCTCTTTTTTGATGGACTCGTGGTAGAAAACTTGGATTCGGACATTCTCGCTGGCATCCCCTTTATGGAATGTAATGACATTTCTATCCGCCCCGCTAAGCATCAGGTCTGTGTGGCATCAGACACATACGAGTATGGTGCCAATCGGACGTATGGAGACAGACATGCTATTCGGCGAGCTCATGTGCTTCGTGCTACCTCATCACATACTGTGTGGCCTGGGGACTTTGTCGAACTTGAGCTTCCAGCAGAGTTTGCGAAGGTTAACGAGGAGCTCGCTATTGAGCCGCATGAGGACTGTACACACTGGTTTGCTCCTTCATTGTTTGTAGGGGTATCCGGAAAAGTCAGAATTCCCAATCTCACTGACGCACCACAGGGCATCAGAAAACATGATCATGTATGCCGTGTTCGCAGGACCTACGTACCGGAGTCCCTAACTGAACAAGCCCTGTCGGAAGTTCCCCAAGCTGTCGCTCGCAAATCCAGTATGCACAGTACTACTCTGTTCTCCGACCTTATCTCACTAGACCCCAACGGCATTATGACGGCGGATATTAGAGATAAATTTCGGGAGGCCCACAGAGAATTTGATGAGGTCTTCAGTCCACAGTTTAGGGGCTATAATGGCGCTGCTGGCCCCTTCCAAGCAAGGGTAAACATGGGGCCTGTCCAGCCGCCTCAGCGGAAGGGAAGAGTTCCACAGTACTCCAGAGGCCAGCTGCAGGACCTGCAGGCTCAGTTTGATGCGCTGGAGTCATTAGGCGTTTTTCGAAAGCCCGAGGACATCGATGTCGATGTGGAATATGTCAACCCATCGTTTCTTGTCAAAAAACCTAACGGAGGGTTTCGTCTTGTTACGGCATTCGCTGATGTGGGCCGTTATAGCAAACCCCAACCGTCGCTGATGCCAAATGTCGATGCCACTCTGCGTCTGATAGCTCAATGGAGATATATCATTGCGACAGACCTCACCAAGGCGTTCTACCAAATTCCTCTTTCCAAATCTTCTATGAAGTACTGCGGGGTGGTCACGCCATTTAAAGGAGTCCGTGTATATGCCAGATGTGCCATGGGCATGCCTGGCTCAGAAACTGCATTAGAGGAGTTAACCTGTCGCGTGCTTGGCGACCTCCTCCAACAGGGACAGGTGGCCAAGGTCGCTGATGACCTGTACTGTGGTGCTGATACTCTTGAGGATCTTCTTGCAGTGTGGAAAAAGGTCTTAGTGGCCCTCCAGGCATGCAATCTGTGCTTATCTCCCAGTAAGACGGTCGTTGCCCCAGTCCAGACCAACATTTTGGGGTGGGTCTGGAATCAAGGTACTATTCGTGCCAGTTCACACCGCATTTCAACATTGGCTTTGTGCACCCCTCCTGCGACTGTTAGTGGTCTACGGTCCTTTATTGGTGCGTATAAAGTCCTAGCTCGTGTTCTTAAGGGTTGTGCGTCGATCCTTGCCCCGTTCGACAACATGGTCGCTGGTGGTGAGTCGACTTCAGCAGTTGTGTGGTCAGATGAGCTCCTCCAGTGTTTTCATAGGGCTCAGCAGGCGTTATCCACTAATTGTGCTGTGACAATACCAAGAATTGATGATCAGCTTTGGATTGTCACCGATGGTGCTCTCAGGGATCCAGGGCTGGGCGCGACAATGTATGTTACGAGGGGGGAAAAGTTGTTGATCGCCGGACATTTTAGCGCTAAGCTTCGCAAAAATCAGATCCATTGGCTTCCGTGTGAGATCGAGGCCCTAGCTATAGCCGCTGCCCTGAAGCATTTTGGTCCATATATTGTTCAATCATCACAGAAGGCGTGTGTGCTCACTGACAGTAAACCATGCGTACAGGCCTTTGAGAAGCTGTGTAGGGGAGAGTTTTCTGCGAGCCCGCGCGTTACTACTTTCTTGTCTACTGCAAGCCGCTTTCAGGTCTCTGTTCGTCATGTTGCTGGGGCTGCTATTCTCCCTTCAGATTATGCTAGTCGCCATGCTGCACAATGTGACAGCCCAGCATGTCAGGTGTGTAGCTTCGTCCGTGAATCCATGGTCTTCGTCGTGTGCCGCACTGACGTTACCGACATCTTGCGGGGAGCTCAAAAGTTGCCTTTTGCCAACAGAGCCACATGGGTGTCTATTCAGGCTGAGTGTCCAGACCTCCGTAGGGTACGCGCACATCTTCGGCAGGGTACACGTCCTTCCAAGAGAGTTACCAACGTCAAAGATGTGAAACGGTATTTGAATACTGTTACCTTAGCAAGTGATGGGCTGTTAGTTGTGCGGCGTGACACACCACTATCAAACACCAGTTGAGACTTGTCGTTGGCTGGTACTTCTACGCGTTGGACTTGGATTCGGCCATTCAGCTTACCAGTAAGGGATGTCACCAATGCGCTGCACTGGCAAAGTCCCCTGTGCTTGCAGTGGAGCAGTCCAGCTGTGACCCACCTGAGACGGTCTTTTGCAGCTGACGTGCTTAAACGTGAGCGCCAACTAGGGATGGGCGATATGGGCTTAAAAGTATATCACGATATTTCTGGTATTTTATTGCGATAACGATATCAATGACGATAATTCAGGGAATCCTGTTTCTTTAGAGAAAAGTATTATGTTTCCTATTTTTACTCAAAATAGGGTGTTGTGAACATTACTGAGTACATGTATTGACTGTTTAATTCATACTGGAAGCCGGAGGGCACCCTTGCGCAGAAACTCCACATATGTTTATCTGTGTTCTTCAATCTTGGGTATTTTTTTTATAAGGAAATTATATGTATAATGCAATGCTAATCGACATAGCCTTTATCACTGTATATAATACTATCATTCTGTAATATGAAACCATGTCTGGTCACAAAAAGAAGTTAATTCAAACACTCAACTATGTTATTAAGTTCATTTGGACAAAAAGCATGTCAATAAATTATATCTTTGTTGGACAACATGTTTGTAAACAGGCTCATACACATGCAAAACTGTATCACACACATGCTACTGTAGTACATTTATTCAGAACGATTTTTTGTGTGTGCACAGTACAGCCCTAACCAAACCAGTTCCAGACTGTAGAAGGAGCTCCTCATCAAGGTTATTATAGTTTTAATTTTTTTTAATTCGTTTTATTTTAATATCGTTTTCAAATTTGCTATGAAATTCAGTTTAGTTTTTATTTGTTTCATTAATATTTTTGTTAGTTTAGTTTTTTTTTGTGCGCACATTTTTATTTAGTTTTATATAGTTAGTTTCAGTTTTAATTATAGTTTAGCAGAATCAACAGATCACTTCCAGAGTGAAGGCCAAAGAAAGACTTAGCATAATTTAACCTTAGTGAGGCAAACGTTTATAGCGACAAAATTAACCCATGCTGAGATTGATAGATGGTAAAGAGGCCTATACAAATATACACCAAAGGATGCAAGCCTTTTTACTAAATAAATCTACACAAGTTGCACTTAATGTCATATCTAAATGGTGTGTTGAGATATTTAATATGAAAATAAACGTAGCCTAATTTGGTTATAGCCTATGTCTTTTTTCTTATTTAACCATATTGTAACTGTCGTGCCTTGCGCACTTTTCCGTGAACATCCGCGCATAAATCATAACTGGGACTAATGAAATTCAATAATAACGGCAATCGTAGGCCTATTTAAAGGCTCACATTTGAATATGTTATTTTCTTTATTTATGAAGAATTATAAGCGTGTGTATGATGTGATTTAGCCTTTGTATATTTATTTGTTCAAAAGTTTGGCAGTGATCACAAGGTAAGGTGCTATGGCAAGTTTTGTATTGTTTACAGAAAGGTGCGTTCTCATTTTTTTTCTTCTGTTAATTATCATGTTGCATATCTGTTTTTCTTCAAAACACCAACTTGCCTAATGATGGTTTGATTGCTTGTGTTATATGAGAAAATGAATAAATTTGCCTACCTGATGTTGTAGATTAATGCGTGTGCGGTTCGGCTCGCGACTCGCGGTCTTTATGTCAAACGGTTCTGGTCTGGTACAGAAATAAATGAGTGCTGCTGTGGGATAACGGGTCAGGTGTTCTGTTAAGTACTGCTGGTGCACGTTTACCAAACAGGACCCGTGCAGGACTGTGCTTTAAACCGCTTTGCGTCTCTCCGTCAGAGATGCGCCATTTACAGGTATTTCCCTACACCGCCACACAGCTCATACATTTTTCAGCCAAGGGGTGAGAACGTAATGATTACGAAAACGATAATTTATTTTTGTTAATTATTATTTTATTTCAGTTAGTTAATCAATAACTGTTGTTAGTTTCGTTTCGTTTTCATTTATCAAATATTTTGACATTTTTATTTTATTTCAGTTTATGAAATTGTTTTTTCATCAATCGTTTTTGTCTTAGTTTTATTTTTAGTTTACGAAAATAACCTTGCTCCTCATTTAGGATAAACTCCTCAATTGCACGTCCACCTTCAACAACTATATGTCAACAACTAGACTTTATCGTTATTATCGCGGGAAGACAAATTTTTATCGTGGGGAGAATTTTTAACGGTATATCGCAAACGATAAGATATCGCCCATCCCTAGCGCCAACTCATCTTAGTCGTTCAAGAGTGTGTGACATCCTTTACAGGTGCTTTGTTAATTGATGACGAGCGGAAGGAAACGTTGTGCGATGGTATTGTGCGCTTGTGTATTGGCCTTTGTCCGCTCGATGGACCCTTTGCAACAGTTAGAACTGACCCGGCACCAGGTTTTTCAGCACTGGCCAAGGACACAGTGCTTGCTCAATACAGGCTGGCCATTGAGGTTGGCGATGCTAAAAATATCAACAAAAATCCGGTGGCCGAAAGGGCCATCCAGGAGCTACAGGGCGAGATTTTGCGACTAGAACCACACTGTGGGGTCGTCACCCCCTTGCTATCGTCTGTTGCTGTTGCTCGGTTAAATAGCCGTATTCGGTCACGTGGCTTGTCAGGCCGTGAGATGCTGTTGCAGCGTGATCAGTTCTCTCTCGAACAGTTACCGGTGCATGACCGGGAACTGATTGCGTTGCAGCATGCACAACGTCTGGCTAACCACCCCCACAGTGTTAAAGCTAAAGCTCCACTGAGTCGGGGTGCACCTAGCCTTGATATTTGCCCTGGCGACCTTGTGTATTTGTTTAGCGACCGTAACAAGTCACGGGCTCGAAGCAGATATCTTGTGCTTAGCTCTGACGGGACGTGGTGCAACGTCCGTAAATTTATGGGTTCCCAGTTGCGGCGTGCTTCGTATAGGGTTCGCTTAACAGATTGTTATAAAGTTGACTCTTTCCCAAGTGTCGCAGGTCATTGTGCTGACGGTGCTGCATCTGAGAGTGGAGAGGAGTGCGAAGTGCCAATTGCTGCCCCTCCGAGCGACCCTGCTATTCCCCTGGCAATAGCGACACCCGCTGCACCCCCTGGGTCTGATGGCAGTGGATGTCCAGAGGGTAGGACCGTGTCCCCATCAGGTTCGGTGGAGGTCTCGTGCCATGAGTTGGCCTCCCTCTCAGCTGTTCCGGTGCAGGCTCCTCGGCGGTCTGGCCATCTCCGTCGGCTTCCCGACAAGTTAAAGGATTATGAGCTGCACTAGATGAGCTGCCTTTACCCGTATCCTTGCTTTGCATTAGGAAAAGATTTGTTGTAGCTTTGCATTGGTGTTTTGTAAGGCTCAGTTAAGATCTGCTGTGCTGTTGGCACTGGACCGATGGTTCTGTTGGTTCATCTTGTGTTGTCACGGCACCTTTTTGTTTCTCCCCTTTTTGTTTGTCTGTTTCCAATATCCACAGGTGCCAGAGAAGAGGGGGTATGTTCTGGAGGGAAAATGGGCGGCGCCAGTATGTGAAGTGTGACGTGACTCCTCACGTTGTTTGTCATCCCGTTGGCTGGGGCGGAGCTTCACGTGTGCTTCTTGTTTTTGTTGTGTTGGCCGTCGCCATTAAAGGATTGACTAAACCATACTCTCGTGTCAGCGATTTTGTGTGCCTCTCCTACACACTGGCGCACACTCTCACACACTCTCTCACTCACTCACTCACTCTGAAACACACACACACACACACACACACACACACACACACTCACTCACTCACTCACACACTCTCTCACTCACACACACACACACACACACACACACACACACTTATATTACACTGAGTATCAATACTAATTATTTAAACTATATATTTATAATATAACCTAAACATACTTTATAGGATTAAGTCACATCAAGTACACATTCTTAAGTGTACTTCATTTTCACAAGGATTGATGAAATCTGTCAGAGTGATGAGAGTAGTTTTAATCTCTCAGTGTATTGAAATAGGATTTCAGCATGCATCTCAAGCCCTCACAGACCCCTGCAGACTGCTGCTGCTCCACAGAGCGCTCAAGAACTTCTCAATGTAGTGCACTCTTCACTCTAGTGGGGAAATATAAAGCATCGGGCATTGCACAGAAACTCTGAATTGCGGTTCACATTGCTACACTTGCGATGTGATTTGATATGTGATTTTATAGTAGGAATTCATGATATTTACAAGGCCAAAGGGTCTTTCTCAAGGGTGTAATCTGGAAGTGTTGTGTGTCCTCATGACTAGAATAGTGAATTTAGTCAAATTATCATATAGATTTGTGTGATACAGCTTTTGTTTACTCTCTTAATTACATCAGTTCCAACTTAATGTGACAGTATTAGAATAAGAAGGTGCTTTTGGTTTTTCACCTGAGTTTAGAAACAATAAATATGTATTTAGAATCAGATGTGAAAATATGATTTCCTAATGGACGGATACAACACTGTTATTCCCCCCCGCAGTGCTAGTATATATGGCAGAGCCCTACACGAGAGTCTAGCGGGGAAAGTGAGAAAGAGAGAGGAAATCAGAGGGAATGGGAAGAATAGAGTGCATAGTGTTCTGCGGGCTTGGGTCAGGTTTCTGGGTCAGTTCTGGTAACACCGCTGCCCAGCACTTTGTGGAGGTTCAGTCTGGGTGACTGTAACTGTGAAGCACTGGGCCAGAACCGTAGTACACACCCCCTGATCTACTCTCAAACCACATATCTGCTGCCTTCAGTCTTCAGTGTTTGGAGCTCCATCAGAGGGACACGAGACGAGCCTGCTGTCTGGTAAACACATTTACTGATGCTTTTCATTGAGCTCAGCTCTGTCTGAGGATGCAGTGCTTCACACTCCGTTTCAGTTATTTTAAAAACTTTTCTCTTGGATGCACTGGCAGTTCAGCTGTATAATATATCATTTACATCTGCTTTGGTAAATCTAGGTGCATTTATAAATTATTTTGTGAACCTTGGGTCACAAAATTTCAATGTTTGCTGACTTAAGGAGATTGCAAATACCATTTTCCAAGAGCTTTTGCCAAACCGTAATTTGCATGGTTTTGGATGTTTTATATACATGTATCATGTGTTTTAATTAGTGCTGTCAAATGATTAATCATGATTAATCGCATCCAAAATAAAAGTTTTAGTTTACTCAATATATGTGTGTGTACTATGTATATATAAAGACTCACACATACAGTATATATTTTGAAAATATTTACATGTATATATTTATATTCATATTTATATTATAAATTAACTTAACATATTTTTCTTAAATATATACATGCATGTGTGTGTATTTAAATATACATAATAAATATACACACACACATACACTATGTAAACAAAAACTTTTATTTTGGATGCGATAAATCGCTAAATTAAATTTAAATATTTTGGTAGATAAAGTACTTTTTAATTTTTCAGTGTGATGTAAAACTTTTTTAAACATACTTTTATAATTATTAATTTATACATGCTTTAATGACTCATTGAAAGAGTACATGCAATATTTTTTTTATAGTAAAACGGTGAGCAGTTATAGCACAAACTTTTAGTCTATTTTTCCTTGCTTTTTACATAACCATAATTTTCTATAACCCTGTGAATCTAAAAGCCTTCCAGTCTGTCTTGGGAATTTGAAGGGAAAAAAGCAGAAGGTGAATAGTCCAAAAGCCTCTGTATTCCTGACAAGGTCATAGTGATCTCCTTTAAAGGCTTACCAGCAGAGCACAGCCTGAACCGTTACCAAAGACACCTCCAGCTCAGGTGACACACGAGCCCCATGCTCCTCAAATCCCTTAAACAGGAGCAAACGTGCTTTACAGGTACGGTGCATTCATGACATGATGCATTGATCAACATGAATGCACGTCTCTTTATGTGCAATTTTAAACCTCTGGATCCGAGGACCATTATAACTCAAGAGCATCTATGTCTGTGCGCTCTGTTGCTCCTGATTGTGGAGCGGTGCACCAGGGACTCTGGGGTTGTATTGTGACACCGGCTCCGTGTCCTATGGTTTACCCTGTCTCGCTCCCATAAGGCTCTTCAGGAACGAGGGGGTCGTGTTCAGCAGAGCCTCTCTTTGCATGGGCAGGAGGAAAGTGAGCACTATGGCTGGGTTTGTCTTGAATAGTGGAGTGACACCAGCAGGTCAAGGTGGAGTATTACCCTCCTAAAGCAGCCCTTGCTCTCACGTTTCAGATGGGTATCGCCCCCTGGCCTTGCTGTGCTCCGCATACCTCCGTCTATAGCCTATGTTCCAGTCTGAAACATAAGACAGACTCAATTTCTTTATGCCTTTTTCAGCTTCACTGATTCCAGAGAGCAGCTCCAGAAACTATATGAATGTGTTTTTGCTCTCGTTCTTTATGATAAATGACACTAGCATTGATACTTTTCCAGATAGCAAATTTAGGTTATAAAAAATGGTCCTACTTTATATATTAGGTGGCCTTAACTATGTACTTACATTTAAATTAGTGCTGTATCCAAAATAAAAGTTTTTGTTTACATAATATACGTGTGTGTACTATGTATAGGCCTATTTATTATGTATATATAAATACACACACACACAAATGCATGCATATATTTAAGAAATATATGTTGTGTTTATATATTAAATATATTTTATATAATATAAATTATATGCATGTAAATATATACATGTAAATGCATGTAAATATGTTCAAAATCTATACTGTATGTGTATGTTTTTATATATGCATAATAAATATACACAGTACACACACATTATGTAAACATTTTTTGGATGCGATTAATCATGATTAATCATTTGATAGCACTAATTTAAATTAATCATTAGATACAATGCACTTATTGCATACATACATGTTTTATATTTAAAAAAAATGCCTGCATGTAATTACATCTGTTAAATTAATGTCTGTAATTACATTTATAATTACACTTTTAACCAATCCCTTACACCTTAACCAACCCTTAAACCTACCCATACCACTTAACCTGTCCCTAACCTACCCGTATCCACCTCAATAGCAAAGTGTTTTGCAATACAATATGAACACAATAAGTACATTGTAGTTATTTTTTGATGTAAGTACATAGTTAAGGCCACCTAATATAAAGTGGGACCTAAAAAACTTCTTTTGAAATGTTCCCAAAATATTAAAATGTCTAGTTTTCTTGCAATTATAATGTTATTTAAAGGTTACAGACTGTTTCTTAAAACATTCTACTAACTTCACCCAAAATATAATGTTATTTGAACATGTTTTTAATATTCTAATAATTTCTTGTAGTGATTAGAATGGTATTTAAAGGTTACAAAAAACTCTTACAATGTTCAAGTACAAATAACATCATAAGAACATTTTGAAAATAAGGACATGCCGAGGATTTTGATCTCAGAACGTATTTTCTCAACAGTATGAGAACGTATATCAAATATTAATAAAGTTGGAATATAGTTCCATAAACATTGCTTTAAGAATGTTTCATCCTAACATTTATATAACTATTACAAATGTTAATGAAGCTGTGGGAATGTTCTCTGTTTCTGGGTTGATATAGAAATGCAAAGACATTCAGACATCTTTATGTTTGACTTGCTGTGACTCAAGTGTCCACATACACTATCAGTCAGACGCTTTCTGAAGAAGTCTCTTCTGATCACCAAGACTGTATTTATTTCATCTAAAATACAGCAAATGCAGTAATATTGTGAAGTAGTTTTTGTTTTCTATGTGAATATATTTTAAAATGTAATTTATTTCTGTGATGCGCAGCTGAATTTTCAGCATTATTACTCATAAATCATTCTAATATGCTGATTTGCTGCTCAAAAAAACATATTATTATTATTATTATTATCAATATTTAAAACAGTTGAGTACTTTTTTCAGGCTTCTTTGATGAACAGAAAGAGCCAAAGATCAGCATTTATCTGAAATAAAAAGCTATTGTAACAATATACACTATACCATTCAAAAGCTTGGAGTCAGTATAATTATTATTTTTTTTTTTTTGGAAAGACTATATAAATTAATACTTTTATTAAGCCAGGATGCTTTAAATTGGTCAAAAGTGATGATGAAGACATTTATAATGTTACAAAATATTTCTATTTCAGATAAATGCTGATCTTCTGAACTTTATATTCATCAAAGAAACCTGAAAAAAATATACTCAGCTGTTTTCAACATAATAATAATAATAGTAATAATAATAAATAAATGTTTCAGGATATTATAATGATGTCTGAAGGATCATGTGACTGAAGTAACGATGCTAAAAATTCAGCTTTGATCACAGGAATAAATTACATTTTAAAATATATTCAAATAGAAAACAGTTATTTTAAATAGTAAAAATATTTCATAATTTTACTGTTTTTGCTGTACTTTGGATCAAATAAATGCAGACTTGCTGAGCAAAAGAGACTTCTTTAAAAAAACATTACCAGTCAAAAGTTTTTAACAGCCAGATTTTTAATGTACTGTATTTGGAGCCACTGTATTTAAGCATTGCACAGTTTAGTGTCAGATCACACAGAATGCATTTTTGTGTTCCACTATGCAGTTTTTCTATGTAACATGCGTTAGACTGACATCTTTGACCGTTGTGCCACATCTTGCACATACGCGCCTCACTTTTGAAGACACTAAAAGAAGCCGTCTCTGTGAATGACCCCTAACACACCTCACACACTCTCACAGAACTGAGCCGGTTACGGTCGCTGGCTGCCAGGAGCCTTCATCTTACCTCAAAAGCAGCTTCATTAGACAAGCCATTTCCCTCCAGAAAACAGTTGAGCTCCTGAGATTATCGCTGCTCTTTTAGACAAAAGCTTTTTTGGAGTGACACCAAACCGATTGGAATGAGACTCTGATTTCCTGACCGAGGCTGTTATATTGAGCTGGCAGGTGAACGCACTAGAATCCAGCATCACCTGAGAATGAAAGCGTGAGGAGTTTTGATCCAGGTAATCGGTCTATAAGATGCTGTTATAGTGATGAAAGCTGTGAGCTTGGCACCTGTCCATCCAAATCTGTCCTCGATTATGTGTCACCGTTGCCCCTGGTCCATCCGTCCAGATACCCCACCAGTATTTTTCTGTCCTGTTTGGTTGCTTAGTTAGATGGCTTGGTTCATAAGGGTCTGGTATTCTATGTCACAAAAGCACCACACAGTATAGAGAAACATGGCCACTATATGCTTCTGGATAGTCTTACAGAACCTGCTACAGCAGCCTAGACACTGAAGTCTAACACACTTCTACTCTTTACTCATCACAGGTAGAACAGAGTTAGCTATAACACCTCCTAATGATTTTGACCAAGAATGTGTTGGAGAATGAAATGCTTAAGTATGCTTAAAATTTACAATAGATGTGTATATTACAAAAGATAGCAATCAGAATTATTAATAATGTGGGATATATGGAGTTCACTTAAATTTAAAAAATTGAGGAAACCCGTTGCCTTAAAATTAAGTAAATAAAAAAATAAATAAGTTAAGTGAATTGTCAAGTTCACTTAAAATTATTAAGTAAATAATAATTTAAAAAAAAAAGTTAAGTGAATTTGACAATTCACTTAACTTATTTATTATTATTTACTTTATTTTAAGTGAACTTGACAATTCACTTAACTTAATTTTTTAAATGATTTACTTAATTTTAAGTGAACTTGACAATTCACTTAACTATTTTTTTATTATTTACTTAATTTTAAGTGAACTTGACAATTCACTTAACTATTTTTTATTATTATTATTTACTTAATTTTAAGTGAACTCGACAATTCACTTAACTATTTTTTTTATTATTTACTTAATTTTAAGTGAACTTGACAATTCACTTAACTATTTTTTATTATTATTATTTACTTAATTTTAAGTGAACTTGACAATTCACTTAACTTATTTTTATTATTATTATTTACTTAATTTTAAGTGAACTTGACAATTCACTTAACTTATTTTTATTATTATTATTTACTTAATTTTAAGTGAACTTGACAATTCACTTAACTTATTTTTTTATTATTTACTTAATTTTAAGTGAACTTGACAATTCACTTAAATTATTATTTTTATTATTTACTTAATTTTAAGTGAACTTGACAATTCACTTAACTATTTTTTTATATTATTATTTACTTAATTTTAAGTGAACTTGACAATTCACTTAACTTATTTTTTTTTATTATTTACTTAATTTTAAGTGAACTTGACAATTCACTTAACTATTTTTTTATATTATTATTTACTTAATTTTAAGTGAACTTGACAATTCACTTAACTTATTTTTTTTATTATTTACTTAATTTTAAGTGAACTTGACAATTCACTTAACTATTTTTTTTTATATTATTATTTACTTAATTTTAAGTGAACTTGACAATTCATTTAACAAATTTTTTTATATTATTATTTACTTAATTTTAAGTGAACTTGACAATTCACTTAACTAATGTTTTTTATATTATTATTTACTTAATTTTAAGTGAACTTGACAATTCACTTAACTTATTTTTTTATTATTATTTACTTAATTTTAAGTGAACTTGACAATTCACTTAGCTAATTTTTTTATATTATTATTTACTTAATTTTAAGTGAACTTGACAATTCACTTAACTTATTTTTTTTATTATTATTTACTTAATTTTAAGTGAACTTGACAATTCACTTAACTAATTTTTTTATATTATTATTTACTTAATTTTAAGTGAACTTGACAATTCACTTAACTTATTTTTTTATTATTATTTACTTAATTTTAAGTGAACTTGACAATTCACTTAACTAATTTTTTTATATTATTATTTACTTAATTTTAAGTGAACTTGACAATTCACTTAACTTATTTTTTATTACTATTATTTACTTAATTTTAAGTGAACTTGACAATTCACTTAACTAATTTTTTTATATTTACTTAATTTTAAGTGAACTTGACAATTCACTTAACTTATTATTTTTATTATTTACTTAATTTTAAGTGAACTTCACAATTCACTTAACTTATTATTTTTATTATTTACTTAATTTTAAGTGAACTTGACAATTCACTTAACTTATTATTTTTATTATTTACTTAATTTTAAGTGAACTTGACAATTCACTTAACTTATTTTTTATTATTATTATTTACTTAATTTTAAGTGAACTTGACAATTCACTTAACTTATTTTTTTATTATTATTTACTTAATTTTAAGTGAACTTGACAATTCACTTAACTAATTTTTTTATATTTACTTAATTTTAAGTGAACTTCACAATTCACTTAACTTATTTTTTTATTATTTACTTAATTTTAAGTGAACTTGACAATTCACTTAACTTATTTTTTTATTATTATTATTTACTTAATTTTAAGTGAACTTGACAATAATAATAAAAAAATAAGTTAAGTGAATTATTTACTTAATTTTAAGTGAACTTGACAATTCACTTAACTTATTTTTTTATTATTATTATTTACTTAATTTTAAGTGAACTTGACAATTCACTTAACTTATTATTTTTATTATTTACTTAATTTTAAGTGAACTTGACAATTCACTTAACTTATTTTTTTTTATATTATTATTTACTTAATTTTAAGTGAACTTGACAATTCACTTAACTTATTTATTTTAAATTATTATTTACTTAATTTTAACGCAACGGGTTTCCTCAATTTTTTTAAGTTAAGTCAACTTATCACTTTTTACATTGAAGTTTATTGATTTGGTTAAATTTAAAACTGCACAAGTTATGTTCAAAGCAAGAAATAAGTTACTTCCGGGAAACGTACAAAAAATGTTTCCGGATAGTGAGGGTGGGTATAACTTGAAGAAAGAGTTAAACTTTAAAAAGATTAATATAAGAACAATCTTAAGAAGTATGTGTATCTCTGTTTGTGGGGTGCGGTTGTGGAATGGTTTGGAGCAGGTGTTAAAGCATTGTAGAAATATTAAACGGTTTAAAACGTTGTATAAAAACACTTTATTAAAAGGATATGTGGATGTATAGAGGTGATTGTGAGGGCTGTTATGTTGATTAGGATGGGTGATTGTGGGGTGACTGGATAAAAACCATTTGGTTGGTGTTTACGTTATTGTGGATTTGTTATTTTGTAAGGAATATATAAAATATAAAGATACCGATGTAATATATTAAAAGATATACTGGAAGTTATGGAATTGTTATGTGTTGGGAAAATAATACGCTTTTGCTTCATTCCGCACCTTTTGGTATACCATCTTTGGGGACTGTGTTTTTTCTTGGTGCTGCAACAGATTTGTTGTGTTTATATTTATTTTGTTTATATTGTGCTTTGTTCGATATAAAAATGAATATGTTCTCATGTGAACATAGTATTTCCATTTTAATGTAAGTTTCAAATTAAATACCCCATGGTACAGATACCAGTTTGATTGCTATTATTGTGTTGGGTGAATAACTCTTAAAAAGTCATTAATTACTTACTAATTACATCGTTAACCGTGTAATTAGATTACTGTACTAATTACTGTCTATAAAAGTATTGCACTTATACTTATTACTTTCTAAATCCTACATGAAACTGCTCTTTTAATTCTTTCAAATAAATAATTTAAAACTGCATAAATTATTCTTGAACTGACTAAAGCATTCAAAGGGAGGTTACATTAAAAACATTCATTTTAATATTAGATGCACATTTTGATTGTTAAATCCACTATTATTTTATATACAATTGTTCTATAGTCTATACAGTATTTAATGCAATTACATCATAATTTAAATTACAGAACAATTATGAGTAATACCTTACTTTACACTTTTTAAGGGAAAAGTAATTAAATTACAGTAATGAATAACTTAGTAATGCATTACACCCAACACTGGTTATTAACTATTATTTACTAACACTTCCAGAGCAGTGGTGTAGTGGTGCCCGGAGAAGTGGGTATTCTCTTAATTTATGCCCCCAATTTTTTATTTTTTTTTTTAAAAGGCCCAGCAAAGGATGAACGACCTGTGTCAAACAGTGACATGTAAACTAGTCTTGCATATTTAGTTAACCATTGTAATATTTGCACACTGTCACTTAACTTCTGCTGCTTGAGTAAGGATCATTATGAAATAATATTATCCACAGAAGAGGTGCAGATTTTGCAATAAATAATTAAAATAAATAATAAATACATTTGAATAGACTGCAGCAACTGACATTTTGTCAGAACCTTAGTAAAACTACACTTTTTAGTTAGTTGTCTGTCAGAATTGTGATCTCTATTTGAAACAAAAAATATCGTGATTCTCAATCAGTTCAGAAGTGAGGGGACGAATGTCAAATATATTAACTTTTGTCTAATTGACAGGTTTTATTACTATTTATTAATTATTACCTCTTGCTTTTAATTGGTGTGAAATCAAATACACTGCGACAATATTTAATTAAATATTTAATTTAATAAAAACATTATCTTTTTCTGTATTTTCCTAATGACAATTTTATGATTTGTTTAGCCTATTAGGCTACTACATTTTCCCCATTTTTATCACAGAATTTGGCAGAATATATATTTTTTAGCCTAGTAGCCTATCTATTGCCAAGTGTAATAAATGCTATCAATTAGCACTGCATTATTCAGAATCAGATGCTTTTTTTATTACCTGGAGATGACTTGAAAAACACACATAAACCATATATTGTCACAATCCTGTGTTTACTGTCTTCACGTTTCTTTTTTTATTCAGCTTAGCTACAGTAGAGATAGCTTTGGCTACAGCAATAGCTGGATTCTTGCACGTGGTGACTCGTAAGTTAGTAGGCTGCTTCTATGAGGCCGATTCGGACTTTCTGCGCGAGAGCGCTATCCGGCTTCGAGTAGCCTATAAAAGAAACATACACTGCATGAGAGTGTTTACGTCTCGTTCCTGACTGCATTACTGTCTTTACTGGATGTTTTTAGAGAATATTTGCATTTATTCACATGTGATTGGATTAGTTACTCATATGCTGGACTGTCATGATTTGGTTAGTGCAGGACGCGCATCAGAGGGGATTTAGAAGTGGCTATACGGAATGCCGACTGATAAAGAAGTGGGTATACGCCGTATACCTGCGTATACCCTCCACTACACCACTGGGACGGAGTTATTTTCATCATTCCTGTAATATATATGGTTGTGAACTTTAAACTGTGGCATGAACACAACTGCTTCTAGATACACAAGCTACAATGTCTTCGATCACATTGAACAGTGCAGGTACATGCTGCTTCTCTTTAGTTATCAGTTTGCATTGAAATTTCTGTAACAAAATAATAGTTTATTATCAGCACATCAGACTGGACCGAGCAAGCTGGGTCCGGCAGGCTCTGGTACCCTTGGCATGAGGAAGCCATTCACTTGAGTTTTATAGCAGCATTATATAGCAGAAGAAGGTTTTCCATTGTGACCAGACCTGACTAACACAGCATGAGCTGAAGAATTAGATCAGGTGTAACCTGCTTCTGGAGATCTACCCTCCTGCAGACTTTATTTCCATGCTTCGACACACTTACCTGTTATCTTCAAGTAGCCCTGAACACCTTGATTAGCTGGTTTAGGTGTGTTTGTTTGGTGTTAGAGGTGAACTCTAGGGCTGTCAAAATGTCTGAAAAACTAAATTCGAATTTTGTACTTAAATATGATCAATATTCGAATTTAAAATGCATAATTTCAGTTAGAGGGTAAAAAAAGTTTTTGTCTTCTCTCCTGAGACCACAAGAGGCGCATTGAGCAAAATATTACTAATGACCGTTATTCAAAGCAATAAAATAACACGACTATCTTTGAAAAAAAGTGCATGATGTTTAAAATAATGTTTATAAACATATATAATTAATTAAGTTGCTTAAACGATTAGAAACAAAACAGCATCATGTATGTATGTATAGTTTAATACAAAGGACTGAAAACCAATCACAAAGAGTACTTTCTTCATTTAAACACATGAGATGCTGTGAGATGAGGAAAAACACCATAAAGTCTGGAGACATGTTTTTTAAAAGTTGAACTTACATTAATTTGACATGCTTTCTAAACATGCGTCTCTCTTGTGTGAGACACGAGTGTAACGCTGATAGATGTTCCTCTAGAACATGTGATAATATGAGTTCTGTGTGAACAGTTTTGATGTAAACAACATCTTCTCTGTATTGATGATCTCTTTTTCTGCAATATTTTGAATGAATAACGCAGCAGCGCTGCATCCAGTGGCTTCAGCTGGATTAGCTGTGAAAAACATTAAGTGACACCTTCATCATCATCACATCTCGTGCACCATGATAAAGCTGTATGACGCACAACTAACATTAGAATGCAACGTTTTTGCATTCTAATGTGGATTTTTATTTTAAATTCGATGAATATTTGAAATAAAAATAAAAAATTGACAGCCCTAAAACTCTGCAGGATCAGAACTGGCTACAACAGTGTGCGATCTAGAGTGACTTGAACAATGATAAGAAGGCTATGTCAGAGTCAGAGAGGAAAATTATCTACCCCCTTTTGTGGTCTTCATAAAGAATTATTGATTTAGAATGTGAGTAAAACTGCTTTTTAAAATATGTTTGTACAAAACTTGATGATTAAATGATAAAGTGCTCTTTAACAGACGTCTGGAGGAAGCCGTACTGTATGTGCAACTATGAATCGTTACCTTCTTTTAACATCTAAAAAGTATCAATGATCCATGAAACTCATACTGTATATTATAAGTGACCTAAAGACATATATGATAGGGTTTGGTGAAAACAAACTTGCATGTTGTTTATTGCACATTTATGAGAATTGAAAATGGGAACTTTTAAACTGAACTTTAAAATGGGTTCTTCTGGAAAAAAAGGTTGGATTTTACTTAGTTTTCAGGTCAGTTTTTGAGTTTTTTGTTGTTTGGAACATTTTTGCTTTTATTTCCTTTTTAAGGTTAGTTTTTGTAATTTGTGTTCAAGAAGTTTTAAAAGATAGCATAATAGGGATCCAGGGATCTCCGAGTGGGCAAGTAAAGTTGAAAAGACATCAAACTGACCTCAAAAAAGAGTTCAAATATGCAAATAAAACTGGCATCAAAAACTTGTCATGACGTTGATTTGATGTAAAGTCAAACATATTGGCCTACATATACATTAAACCAATTTCAGTGTCGGATTAACTATTTTCACCCAATTACCCCTGGAAGAAATTTCTATCCAAACTGAATTTAAAATGATGTTACAGCATCTTGATCAAGTCTTGACTAATATATTTGACATCAAATTAATCAATGTTTTCTGAAGTGATACAATCACTTTATATGATGAATAGACTGATATTAAAGGTGCTGTATGTAAGATTTTGACTCTACTACAGCATGAAATACCATAATATGTTTGCAGATATTTAAGAAACATTCTAAGTTAACATACTTGTTCATCTGAAAAACAATGCTACAGTCAGTTATTCTCCTTTGAAAATGTGCGTCCGGCCCGGAATGTCTGTGTTTGTTATGGTTTGCGAAACCCTCCCACTGCCAGTTTACCCAATTGTATTTCGGCACCCCGGGTTGCCAGTTGGCGGAAAACACAGCGTATTTCATGTCATTCATCATCATGTGCGCTCGTTCCTGTTGGTGTCGTTAATCTGGCATCCTGCGCTTGCATCAAGTCTGAAGAGGAGGGGCTGGTGAAAAAAACCATCTCCAATATTTTGAATTTGGACTGCAATACCTAGTTCAACCGCTAGGTGTCAATCCTACATACAGCACCTTTAAGTAATTATTTACTCTCAAATCAAATTAAAACATTGATCAATTCATGTATACAGAGACAAAAAGCTTGTTCAAGATGAACTATACTAGCCTGCCACCGGCTGGAGAGAGTAGCCGCTTGCAGTCGAGGGTGGAATTAAAAGCGGAGACGTCAAGTCGGACACATCTTGATCAAGTCTTGACTAATATATTTGACATCAAATGATTCAATATAACAGTGCGACTACACTAAAAAAGCTTTTACTGTTATAAAAACAGATGAGTCGTCATCAAGGCTTTCGCAGCCGAGTTTGAGCAACTGCAGCGCCTGACCTCAGCGGCTGGTCTCGTTTTGCTCTCACGGTACTTTGAAGACACATGTGATCGTAAGGCGGCTGCGGTGCTGATCAAAGTCGGACAAATGTTCTAACCAGAATGCATTGCTTTTGTCAGGCGGCAGCCGATCTTTGTGGCGCCGCATGAAGTCGAACAAGCCTAAAATCAAATACGATGACAAACCAGTAACATCAAACCTCATTGGTTCTTGCACGTCACTTGACTTAACATCATGACGTGACGCCATGACACAAGCACCAATGGCATTTAATGTTAGTTGACGTATCGCCATATCTAATTTGGATCTATACATTAGTTGAGCAATGATTTTAGTGCCTTTCTCTTTTTCTTGTCAATACTGTTGTTTCATTAATGTTTATTTAGCACGCTATTTATCTCTTTCCCCGTTTTTGAAAAAAGTTCCCAGCCAACGGCAGCATTTTTGATGATTTTCATTAAAATTTCATGGCCCCCGGAATATTTTGTTGTATGAATATCTGAACATGCAATACACCAAAATAAAGAGGAATGCCTCTACTTAAAAAAAAACTGTTTTATTCTAGCTTCAAGCATTCTTTTTTAATGCAACATTTTACGCAAAAAGCTGTGAAAATCATATTTTTATCAAATACTACATCTGAATCATATTCAGTAGGATGATCAAAGCAAAGATGCAGTAGATGGCTTCCATCAGTCCTTTACCTCTTCTTGGATCAATATTTCACTCGGTAACATTAGGCAGTTTTAATTTATATGCGGTTAGTGTTGATGATCGCATTACTTTTCATATGCATCTGCTTACATATGAGATATATGCTCGTTTCTGTGTCTTCCTCATCTGTGTTTTAATCGGGACATTCTAGACCAGGGGTCGGGAACCTTTTTTGACCAAAGAGCCAATTTTTTAATGCATTTTTCCAAAAGAGGCAATATATATATATATATAGTTTTAGTAATTTTAGTACTTCACCTTAAATATATTTTATTGCTAGTTGGCAAGGAAAATGTTCTCGTTTTCATTTATGTACATATATATATATATATATATATAGCCTAATATTATATAAAATGCATGTTTTTTTCAATAATATTGTAATAATAATAACATTATTAGGACCATGGAAACTAAAATACACAAATATGCAACTACCGTATTTATGTTAATACTCACCATACTCCGTGTTTTGACCGTTTTAGGTGCGCCACCGAAGACTACTATGCTTGTCCATGTTCCGCTCGGACCTCGCACGCAGAAAACATCCAGTCAGAAGCGGATTGAGTTTTGTGGCTTTGAGTTTTTAACACTGTCTGTCTTGTTAATATCAAGCATGTCCCGCTCTTTTTACTGTCTAATTCATTCATGTTCCTTTATTAATAACGCTAACAGTCCCACCCGCTAAAAGCTGCACGAAAAAAGCGAAAGTAATCGGCGAAATTGTTTCATACTGGCTATTGGCACAGGAGAACACCATGTTCTATAAATCAAAGTATATGTCTCAGTACAGTCACTTTTTTTTGTACATAGGCTACTTTTACACTTTCTCTGCTGTTCAAAAAATCTTTCTTTTCACTATTACCACAAACAAGCTACGTAGAGTTTATTAGCTCTACGTTACCATAGAGACGACAGTGGTTTGCTGTCGTGACTCTCGCAAACAGCACTGAACGCACACTGAACACACACTTTGGACGGTACAAAAAAATATATATTATTTTAAACCTTTTATCAGCTTATGTAGGCTCTACAACAAAGGAATTGCTGCTCTCTAGTGATGTCTAATTTTTGTGATAGATCATTTGTTGGTAAAGGGTGAGAGATCTGGCCATAGGTTCCCGACCCCTGTCTAGACTCATTCAGGAGATGCATAATAGCGCCCCCGAGTGTATAACAGTGAAAACATGGACACCTGGAAAATTCCATGTTTGGCAGGGAAAGAGTTAAATGTGACTGATATTGATCAATTGCAATTAAACAAATCCTTCTTTCATCACCTTTTATACATTAATGTTTACATGAAGGTGATGTTTGGTCCAGTCAGGCTTGTAAATTCTTATTCACTCTTTCTCTACAGACAGAAAATGGGGATGATCTTTGAACACGCTATCTTCATAACCGTAACAGCACTGACCTTTATAACCCTGTGTGACACCATCAAGCCCACTCAGAGGCCAAAGTACCAGTACACCAAGAAACCCCCTCGAGAGCTGGTCCAAACCACTGTATATGTAGGCAAGCCTACGGTCACCGCACGGATTGTGGACTTCACCAAAACAAGAGAGCGCTTCCCTGCGCACGTCACAGAGAGCACTACAGTTCCTGCTGACAGCTATATCAACTACTCTACAGACACCACCGCATCTCCCACCACGGCCAAAGACAATTACACACTAGACTACAATGAATGCTACTTCAACTTCTGTGAGTGCTGCCCTCCAGAGAAAGGCCCGCAAGGCTTCAAAGGAGACACAGGACTGCCAGGTCAGCCAAGAGAAGTCATACGTTCTGTATGTTCTTATAACAAAACAGTAGTGCTGGGCGGTATGACCAAAAATTTATATAACGGTGTTTTTCAAAATTATACCGGTTTCACGGTATATGACGGTATTTATTTTTTTCATGCATGACCGGGTGTTAACCACATTTTCTACTGATTGAGAGAGGAAAAACTGCATTGACTTAGAATGCCTTATTTTACTGTCATGATGAGCGAATATTGTAGAAAAATTCCACACTAAATAGTGACTAAACACGACCCATTAATACATGTTAACCAGGAGTCACTCTCATTTATAATCGCGACATCGTCTGATAAAATCAACATGCATCTAAATCAAATCAAATCACTTTTATTGTCACATCACCACAGCACGAGTGCCTTGGTGAGTGAAATTCTTGAGAGCGTGCTCCAGACAGTGCAAAAAAAACAAACAAAACAATTTACATATAGACAGTACATATTTACAGACTGTACAGAAGACAATGTGCAAAATACACATACATATACTCAATACACGCAGTGTACTATAAAGACATACTTAGTTACCAATACACCGTATGTACACATTCTACATTATGTACACATCTATACATAGTAATATGTGAAGGTGCAACAGATTATACATTTACAACAGATTAGTTGTGCAATAGATAGTTGTGCAAAGGTGCAACAGATTATACATATGCAATGTCGTGGATGTGCATTGTATGGTATCCAGTGATAGCAGATAGGTTGTATTATTGCAGTGTGTGCGTGTGGTCCAGTAGAACGGTGTTAAAGTGCAGTGCATGGCATGTTGTGTGAGTGGGAGTGTGATGTAGGATGAATTAGTTCTGACTGTTCATTAGCCTGATAGATCTAACGTTACATTAAAGAGCAGCTATGCAGTGGTTTTGGCTATATTACTTTTTTGTCTCATGCAGTGCACTGCCTGCGTCTGAGTAACAAAAAAAATAAATAATAATGCATAATATTAACAGACGACCTATGCTCATATTTAAATTACAAACAGTCAGTAAGCAGCAGGTGCTTGGAAACGCTGTTTTGTACTCATTTACTGACGAGTCTGCTGCGGTGCGGTCAGCTGAATGCACTGCTTCTCTGCACTGAAGAGACGCCGAGAGAGGCGACACTGCACCGGGAGAGTCAGAGCTAGCGCTCACGGAGCAGCACTGGAGACATCTTCCAACTGAACCATAGCTAAGGTTTATCCAAAAAAGTCGCTAGGTTTGTCAGTTTGTATATTCTATGGAAAAAAGCCACTAAAAGGGTCTGAAAGTTGCAAAACATAGTGCTAAAGTTGCACTCGTGTGTGTGAGACGCGGGAGCTGATGGCAGCGGCGGTGGATATTGTGGATAAGTTCTTCTGTGTCATCACGTACTAGTTCTGCAGCTTCAGTTTCTGAACTTTCACGGTCAGTAACACATACAGCTGTGTCCTCGCCACAATGCAATAGTGAAAAGAGACCCCTCTCAAACAGTGTCACATTCCGAACGTTATTTAAATGACACCGGTATTGCGGTATTTAAACATTCATATCATAAGAAAAACAAACACCGGTATTCGGTATGAACCGGTATACCACCCAGCACTACAAAACAGGGCCAGATTTACTAAACAGGGCATATTAGTGTGAGACCGATGGGAGTGGAAGGTTCTGCGGGTGATCTACTGATAGACACCGTCAGCTCATGTCAAGTCACCTTTATTTATATAGCGCTTTTAACAATACACATTGTGTCAAAGCAGCTTTACAGTACTGAACGGGAAAATAGTGTGTAATAATGCAAAAGGACAACAGTAAACACTCAAGTTTCAGTTAAAGTCAGTTCATCATTGATTCAGTGAGCTCATATCCATATTGACCAAAGCAATCTACCAAGAACATCGCAAATTAGTGTAGGGTCACAAAACAAGCAGAGACGATGATAATCAGGTGCTTGTAATGTACTAACAACACATGTGCACAATAGGTTAAGACATGCTTTTTTGGGCGATAAACAATGGCGCAAATACCAGTATGTTGATTATTTTGCACCTTGCATGATACAATTAACCCCATAATTGTCACAGTCAACTTAATGCCCTTTTTTATTGTCTTTTTAAAAAATCTTTTAGTTGGCTCCTCCCCCTAGAGGGCAGTGTCAAGTGTCATATTACAATAATTTATAATCAAAACTTTTTATAATTTGACAAAACATATCGTTGGAAAGGTCCGAGTCTTAAGGTTCATCTTTGGTGGTTATTTTGTGATAGACGTATTCTTGTGACAGAAATGTATACATTTATGACAGGAAAATGCATTAAAAAAATTAAATGGAGTTTGGGTGTCAGCCAGTGGTTATTTTTGGTATAACGCCTAAATAAAATCTCACAGGAACCTCCATTTTTTTTATACCAACTTCAAATTTGGAATATAACTTATTTAAACATATGGTTTTGATTTTATAGCAACGGTAGATTTCAAAATATTTTGTTAAATATTTATTTTATATAAAATAAAAATTGAGTACAGTACCTTTTCTTTACAGTAAACTTAAACATCTATAACATTTATACACTTCAATTTTTTTCTTGCTTTCACTTCAGCAATAATCTGACGAATGGGGGAGGGGCAGTTAAAAGGTTAAATACTTTTCTCCCATAAGTGTTGCATCTGAAAGGGAAACTCAAATACAAATGCATACCCAGATAGCAACATAGTGCAGGCCATAGCAATGCCACATGTCAGCCAAGAGCAAAGAAATAAACCACAACTGGACCTTATCCGAGTCACAAAATCTGTGTATATTAAATATGGAGTCACGTCAGCCTTAATAAGCCCATTAACAAGCAGAATCACTGAAGGAAAGAAGAGAACAGAAAAAAAGACGAACAGAAACTCAACAACAACTGACTGCAGCCACAGCCTTAGATGAAATCAGCTGAAGATAAGACATTAACCCCCGGTTTCACAGACAAGGCTTAAGTCTAGTCCTAGACTAAAATGTAAGTCTGAGCTGTTTCAACTGAAAGAAACTTGCACTGACTGATCTTAAAATATATCAGTGCCTTTGTTTTGTTTCAAGATGCACACCAGTAATGTTTTTTTCTAAGCACGTTTATAAAAATTACTTAAATGTCTTAATTGAACTATGGATTAATCCTGGTTTAGTCTAAGCCCTGTCTGTGAAACCGGGCCTAAATCTCTGAAGATCTCAGCAGAGGAGGATTAAACAACTCCACAAACAGCATCACCAGCTTCACTTATTACTAACCAGATTGACTTCTGACTTTTATTGAGAATTAACAGGGGTTTAAATCCAACGTTTGTTTCATTTGAAGTCACCATAATGGAGATTAGTGTTTTGGTCTCATAATTCTTTTTACGATAAGTTTGTCTTTGCTGGCTGCTATAATGGTGTGTTTATCAATTATGTTGCTATCTGGGTATTCTATAAGGTCAGCCACAAAAGTAACTGTGTCCATGCCTTTCCATCGTTAATGTTTCACTGCATGTCTTTAGTAAATCCAGACAGTAGACTTAATTATAAAAGAGGTGGTTTGCTTTGGTACAGGTTGTTAGTAAATCTGGCCCTTAGAGTTTTTTTACTGTAGGTATGTGGGGGAAAACCTGGCTTCTGTCATGTTGTTTAATGTCATATTGTAGGCCCACCTGGAGAAAAAGGAGCACCTGGATCCAAAGGTATGCTTGGCCCAATCGGGCCAAAGGGCTTTTCAGGATCTAAAGGGGATAAAGGTACATGCTTGAGCAGTAGATTATATATGGACATTATTTTGGTTATTTTAACTGTAATCTTGGTGATAACATGCATGTTTGTTTTCAACAGGAGAGAAAGGTGATCAAGGAAACATAGGACTGACTGGATCTCTAGGAATCCAGGGAAAGGCTGGAATGAAAGGTGAACACAGTTATCCATTAGGTCCAAATGTTATGCCAAATAAAGATGAATAAATGCAATATATTTGTACTAAACAGGTGAGATGGGTATTAAAGGTGAGAAGGGTGCAGCTGGACTGCCAGGATTCAAAGGTTCGAAAGGAGAAAAAGGAGATTCAAATTTGAATGCGTCAAAAGGTGATCAGGGAGAGCCAGGCAAAGATGGACCACCAGGACCCCAAGGCATGTCTGGTGAAAAGGGTGAAAAGGGTGATAGAGGAGAGTGCGGTATACTTGGAGAGAGGGGCCTGAAAGGTGAACCAGGTGATCCTGGACAACCAGGTGTGCGTGGAGACCCTGGTCCATCTGGGCAACACGGCATGCACGGGACTCCAGGAATCGCCGGAGAACGCGGGGAACCAGGAATTCCCGGAGCAAAGGGCGAGCCAGGAGCACGGGGACCAGCAGGAGTCAAAGGTATGAGAGGTCTGAGGGGAATGAAGGGTGACCGCGGACTCCAAGGGAAACGTGGAGACCGAGGCCTACCGGGACTGAAGGGCTCAATGGGTCAAAGTGAATCGAGAGTACGGTCTGCTTTCAGCGTCGGCTTATATCCAAGCAAGTCTTTTCCCCCATCGGGATTTCCAGTTCGCTTCGACAAGGTCTTCTACAATGGAGAAAACCATTACGACACAGTCACGAGCAAATTCAACTGCACCTACTCAGGAGTTTATGTGTTCTCCTACCAGATCACGGTGAGAAACAAGCCGCTGCGTGCTTCTCTGGTGTTGAACGGGGTGCGTAAGGTACGTTCGAGAGACACCCTACAGGGTCAAGACATTGACCAGGCATCCAATCTAGTGATCCTGAAGCTGGATGTGGGAGACCAGGTGTGGGTAGAGACGCTGAGAGACTGGAACGGTGTGTACTCCAGCAGCGAGGATGACAGCACCTTCTCTGGGTTCTTGCTCTATCCTGACTAACACCTTCTTCATAGCTAGATCTTGAACTGAACTTTTCATGACATGGACATGGGAGAAATTTATGACCAATTACAGTAGATGTAGTGTTTTTATCATAGAGAGACAGAAGTGTACTGTTTAAACGAGTGAGTATCCCATTTTGTTAACCACATCAGATAGGCTAATTTGATTTCAAAATTAAATTTGGACAGAAAAAAAAAAACCATCGAAACTACATATTCACAAAATTGTCATACAGTGCACAGTATGTGTTGTGAGAGCACTGTGCATCTCTTTTTATCGACTGTTTTGAACATTCAGTACATGTTAAAACTTTCTGATGAAGAAATAATTGTTTTAATTAGATGCCAAGTCTAATTTTAATTGTTTTGCTTTTTGGTATACAGTCTGTATTTACCACTCAAATATCAGAGTTTGACAAAAAAAGTGTGATTTGAATCATTCTGACAATGTTTTCGTCATGTGCCATTTAAGCTTCTTGTTGATTGGTTACATATCAATGAGCCTCTACGACATATAGACAGGTATATTGAATATTCCACTCAACATTATTTTTCAAAGAGGCATCATTCCATAAACAGTTCATAACTCATAGGGTCAACAAAATAAACAAATCATCAAATCATATGTTATGTATTGTATAAAATACAAATCACAATGTAGGCTTTGGGTTGATGGGTTGAGCACTAAAGTAATAAAATCAAGCAAAAAATATCACTTTGATTAACGCTTCACTTTCCTCACAACAAAGTGAAAATGTACAATGTCGGCAAACAAATTTATGGTAGCACTTTAAGGACCAATTCTCACTATTAACAAGAATACTAGCATTTTGGCTGTTTATTAGTACTTTTCACTTGTTCGCCTGCCCATCCAGTCCTGATGGTAAATGGTAAACGGTTTGCTGTCCTTAATGGAGGCTCGAACCCGAGGCTTGGCTTGAGCGCCGAGTTCAACCCCCCATTACGGTACTACCTAGAGGGAGAAAAACAGAAATAGAGGAGATGGGGAGGTGGAGGGATGCTGGAAGAATTGACGCTGGGACGGTGCAATGAGAGCTGCTTATATAGGCTCGTAATGATGATTGACAGGACTGAATAATTAGTCTCCTCCCGAACCTACGTTTGTAACTTCATATAAAGCACATATTAATGCCTTATTCTGCATGACCATATTTTAGATCCTGTAATCCACCCCATACCTAATCTTAACATCTACCTTACTAACTATTATTAAGCAGCATATTAGGAGTTTACTGAGACAAAAGCTGTAGTTAATTGTGAGAACTGGACCTTAAAATAAAGTGTGACCAAAACTACATTTAATTCTGAATCTTGCTTTAATGCAGCATCATCAGAAAACTGGCTGATGGATTTATAAGACTCAAAAATTACCTAAAAACTATGCTTTTCAGAACACAAAGACAGAAATGAAGTGTGATATGTCCCAATTTTAAGTCCTGTTCCAAAGGCTAATGGGCTATTTAAGACAAAACAAGGAAGTTCGTTTCATTTTTGAAACAGAGGGATAAAAATTAAATATCATAGCCACTTACATTATGAGGTCAACACCAGCCTCAGGTCCAGATCCAGAATTCTCACTTTGCCTTTGCAGGTACAGTATAGTATACGTCCCAGTATCTTTTTTTCCAACCTGATGTTATGTGTGAGGACGAGGCCGGTGACAGCAAAGTGATGTTTTCATGATGTAGTATCCTATTATAAGGCCTTTCCCATTTACATGCAGCTGGGTGTTACATCCTACAAAACAATGACCTGCCCAAGCACCACCTGGGGAGTGTTCACCAAGTGTTCAGTTCGCCTGATATAAAACATTTCATTATTGCACTCAGTGTGAATCGAGATGGTTTGTGTTACCAATCATGTAAAAGCATAAATAAGAAATATTTTAATTTTACCCACACTCTTCAGGTCTTACCTCAGAAACAGTCACATGATTTGGAATAAACTGAGCAGAGTGCAATTTAAGACCTTGCATCCCTGAGGTAAACGCCACCATCTCAAGAGTCAAAATAACTAAATCCAACCGTTTACTACTACGACACTGAAAGCTAACCTCTATTGCTACAGGACTGTTTTGAAAGTGACACATCAGTATGATTGTATGTTCTGTCACTGAAGGTGTAGCTGGTGTCTACAAGAGCACCCATCCTCCTGGGAGAACAAACAGTACAACAAAGAAATTCAGCTTTTAGCGCATATACTAAATGCATAAGAAAATGTGAACTGACAGCTGTGGCCTACGCTGCGTAAGAATGACTCGCCCTCATGAATCGCTGGGATAACTGTCCAAAGGTAAGACACTGTTAATCTCTTCACATTATTTCATTAGAAACCTGACTGAAGAAAGGGGTAGTCGCCTGAAACTGAAATTCTGCCTTGTGAAGTTTCCAACAATATTTCAAAAGAAAAGAATCATACAGTTTCTTTTATAAAAACGCTTATTTTTTTGACTACTTTTGAAGTAAAAAAAAAAAAAGTATGTATTTTCAATTTAACTGAACGTCTGGAGTTGATAAGGAGGATTCTGAATTGGTTAGGTGTATGCATTAGAAAACAAGGCCAATTTAAATGGATAAAGTACTTTGATTTCACATCAACAGAAGCAGAATTTAGGAATCGCGCAAACCTGTGCAAGCACGGCCCTTAATGTTAAAATGTCTGCTTTCATGAAAACAGTCTCATGTGTCTATTAATTTGGATTTTGGAAATAAAAATCCTAATATTTGTCAAACAAAATATTGCACTCTGTTTCAAGCTAATTATCACACAGTCTTGATTTTTATAAATATCTTGATTCAAAGCAAATAACAAAGTCTAAATAAGAAAGTTTTTCAATAGCTATGAACAATATGTCTGTCTGTAAAGAAAAATGGAACAGTTTATTGGAGCTGAAAATGACAAGAAGGAGAGAAGATGCAGAGCTAAAAACGGGGCGCGAGGGACAATAAAAGGAACACGTGTCAAAGTTACATGTTTTACAACTTATGACATACGTAGTCCGCTGGAGCACAAAAGCAGTCATCAGTAACACAGGTATATTTGTAGCAATAGACAACAATACATTGTATGGGTCATAATTATGCACATTTTTCTTTATGCCAACAATCATCTAGGATATTAAGATCATGTTCCATGAAGATATTTTGTAAATTTCCTACCGTAAATATATCAAAACTTAATTTTTGTTAGTAATATACAATGCTAAGGTCTTAATATGGACAACTTTAAAGGGATTTTCTCATATTTAGATTTTTTTGCACCCTCAGATTCCAGATTTTCCGCCTGAAAATATTGTCCTATCATAACAAACCATACTTCAATGGTTCAAAAGATTATTTATTCAGCTAAATCTTAATTTCACAAAATTGACTCCTTGGTGACCGGTTTTGTGGCCAGGGTCACATTGGTAATCAACATGCTATAATGAAAGTAAGCACTATTTTGAGGCAGTAATAAACCTGCTCAGCAAAGCTTACTATGTGGCAGTATGCTGGGCTGTGGGACACATTCATATCACCTGTTATTTGGATGAAAACCATCTTTTCTAAATTGCAAAATGAAAGTATACACAGAACGAAAGCAAGGTTTAAATAACATTTCCGAAACTTTATAGTGCGAGTTTACTGACAGTGAATCTCTCCTTTTTGCATTGTGTGCAATGTAAACGATGAAAGCATTTGTGAGAGAGAAGTCAAGATGCACATGACAAAATCATTGCTTTTACGTGCTCAAAAGCATGACTGTGCTCGGCTACGATGCTCAGAGTCAGAGCTGCATTTGGGTGCAAGTTTTATGCAATGGGAGTAAACTAGAATATACATCTTTTCATGGTTAGTTAATCTTGGCAGCTGTAGTAGTAAATAAGCCGTAAAAGTTTTCATTCTGGGTGCATTCCTACTTGTAACACTGATTTCATACAGTCAAAAATGTTCCCAATCATAGCAGTGGCTGTTCTGTACATTTAATGTCTTTAAAGGAGAACGTCTCTTTAAATCAGTAAAGAAAAGGACATTTTTATTTTTAAGATATTTTTGGTGTTTTGGTGCTGATGTATTAATAGTATCTTAATAGTTCTGACGGATGGACGGAAACCACTGCTTGTGTGAACAGCAGATTGCGGTACATTTACCAGAAAGAGTCAACCTGGCAATGTTACAGTAACTTACCAAGTTTAATGTGTGAAAGCGGCTAATGTCTTGATCCAGTCTCTCCTGATGTGCTTTATCCCACATTTTGGTCAATCCGACACAGCACTAATACGAGATCCAAAATGTTTTGAGCTCGTCCACTTTCAACTATATTAGGAGGTGGTTGAAAATGAAATGACCATTTGTAGTGCAAACACTCATCAACCGCTGCACTGAAACAAGGGGTTAAACTGTGATAAATACGTGAAGCGTTAAATAATCTGAAACAATCACTTCTTCAATCTGTCAGATATCAAAACCACACATCATGTGATGCTCATTTGAAGTTCAATTATTATAGGTACTCCATTTGTACAATTGTGCTTAAAAAAAAAATCACATTTGTTTAGATTCAAATGAGGTTTGGGAGAAATGGTGCACTTTCTGCGTTTTTTTTTCCCTCTCATAAATATTATTTTAAATTTGCTTTGTTTCACTTCAATTTATTTTTTGTGCCTATTTACCAAAACTCATTTTAATATTAGCTGGAAACAAATTAAACACCAGTGTTTTCTATTCCTTCAGTATATCATTTTATTTATAACTGTTTAAATAGCATATTTCTGGCTTCATAACCAGATCATATAGATAACTAAGTGAGGTTACAAACTGTTCGTAATGGGATACCACAGCAAAATTATAACTTTGCATGCATAAGCAATATTTTATGCAACAATGTATGTTTAAAATAATTAACTCACTAAATCAGTTTTTCTTTCATACTGTAACAGCATTTCTTCAATATAAATATGCATAAAATAAATCTAAGATTATAATTTTTTAAATAGTACCATGTTAAGGATTAATTTGTTATACTGAGTGAATTCTTGTTTACTAATGCGCTGGTGTCCATTAAACCACACCTGTAGCATAACTACTGTTCATCACAGCATGCCTTAACAAATCCTAGCATAACAATGACCACAGTCAAGATCACTCAACTATACTATTAATAGAGCAGCTACCTGTATATCAATCTCACCCACACCAGTGCGGTCCTTATTTTTAATTCTTGAACACTAATGCCAATAATAATGGCCAGAAACCAGAACTTAAGAATGACTTAAAACTTGAGGAAAAACTGAAATACATTATATGTACTAATAAGTTATGTATTCTCATATTTCAGTGAGTTGCATAACAGCAAGAAAATCAGTGCAAGAAACAATAAATTTAAACAAATTATAATTAATACCCACCATCTGTCTAAAGTCACACTCTTCTTGTCCAAATGAACGGAAGAGGATCTATATCATTATATCACAATCCAATCTCATGAAAACATTCCCAGGCCATATTTCACCCCAAAATCAATAGAAAATATGCTTATTTTTTTTAGACTAATGACTTTTTTTTTTTTGGCATTGTAACATTATTCTCAAAACAGCATAAAACATTTCTCTTTTTCTTTGTAATTCTCATTCTCAGTCAGTAGTGATTCTCACTGGATTCTCAGTAATGCAATACAATTTTTAACATTAATATATACACAAATTAAATGCAGTACAGCCAATACCACCATGACATATAAACACTTTATAATATCAAGTATTGTTTGTTTGCTTTTTTCACAATACCACAGAAAATCATAATGATCCTAAAACTAGACTTCAAATTCTCTTCTTATTATGTTTTCATTTTGGAGTAAAATATAAACCTATGACTGCTGGTCACCCTATAAAGAACCGAAGTGTGAATGTATTCAGTCCCATTACAGGTGCAGAGACCATCACTAACCTGCAGACAGAAGAGCTGCGGGGAGAATCAGTCTGTGCCCGGTTAAGATGGGAGCTATCCAGCGAACTTCTCCGGCTGTAATGGAGGAGGCAGGCTGTCGCCGCCTATGTTGTCCGAGTCAATAGTGAAGGTGGTGGAGGTGTGTGTCTTTACAGGAGGCTCTTCTAACATGCCCAGCACTGAGAGCTCCTGGCCGTCGCTCCATTCGATGAGGTCTGTCCCCAGAGACCGCGTCTGCTCCAGCTGTGGTGCTGCCGTGTGGTTCTGCCCTCTGAAGCCGTTCTGTGAGCTGTGGCCGGATGAAGCGGCCTCGGGACCCGGCGGAGACGATGCACCGGACATGTAGAGCTCAAAGTCTTCATGACTCAGGTTCAGCGACTGCGCATCAAGCTTCTCGATGAACGCCACGGCGCAGCACTGCAACAGGAACAAGTTCAGAGATGAGCGGCCTGATTAAAGAGCCAGTCATGATCCTACATTACATTTATTCATTTAGCAGACACTTTTTTCCAAAGCAACTGCCAGACACCTCTAAGAGGGAGAGAAGAGGACTTCTCATTGCTCTTCACCCATTGCTAGGGATCAGGCTGGGACTGCCATAAAAATCCCTTGCAAAATGCACTTCAAGACACCTCAGGCATGTGATCATCCAAGAACAAAAAAAATTAGGAAGGTCTCGCCCAACACCATTTATTTTACTTTTAAAATAAAGAGCGCCAACATGAAAGTTAATCATTTTCCATTCATTAAACATGTCAAATCAATTCTAAGTCATAAGTCAACATGTGAAACGAGGCTAAATCCTATAGATTTTATATAGCCTTGCTTCTTTTTAGCACTGCGTTCATTGTCTTCTGTCTTCTGGATTGTATATCTACAGCGTGAAAGTATGAATTTATGAATAAACCACTTATTTTATAATATTCCCGATCTAAGGACAGCTGTCATGACATCGGCTTCAAACATTACAATGCACAAGATGACTTTTGTTAACTCTACAATGAGTAAATCCACTTCACCAGCTAATAGAGATATACAGAGCTATCACAAAAACAGAAGTTCAAACACAACGCTTGTTTCTCTGATGCATAAAGTCTATTCTTGAGATAAAAATTTCCGGAAAATTCATTTAGTAGTTGTGTTCGTTTTTTTGTTTTTAAAAAAAATACATATCACATTTGTGTCTTCCTTGTGTTGGTAATAGAGGCTCTACAATATCTCATAAATCCTCATCAGCTGACAAACTCCCTCCATTTAACATAGTTTTTATTTATTCAACAATTCCTTAGCTGGCACCCCGGAATAAATCAAGGAAGAAGTCACAAAATAATCTGGTGCACCCTATGAAGAACTACACAACTTAAGTGTATAATAAGTCTTGCATGCACCCCATAGTTACAGATAAAGTCGATTTTGTTTCTGAAGACCATACTTAACGCACTAGAGTGGTTTTGTCCTGTCTGGCATGAAAAGAGTCCCTTCTCACATCTCTTTGCTCTTCTGGTCTGTAAATGTGGCTCGGGTCCCTCTGTAAATGCTCACCTGTGGGATTTTGTTTACCTGTTTTTATAGTCCAGCAGGTGAAAATGCTGCGTCTGATCACTTACTAAAATACCAGCACACTTCACCTCAAAAACACATATGTGACCCTGGAGCACAAAACCAGTCATAAGTGTAAATTTTTCGAAATTGAGATGTATACATCATCTGAAAGCTGAATACATAATCTTTTCATTGATGTATGGTTTGTTATGATAGGACAATATTTGGTTGAGATACAACTATTTGAAAATCTGGAATCTGAGGGAGCAAAAAAATCTAAATATTGAGAAAATCATCTTTAAAGTTGTTCAAATGAAGTTCTTAGCAATGCATATTACTAATCAAAAATTAAGTTTTGCTATATTTATGGTAAGAAATTTACAAAATATCTTCATTGAACATGATCTTAATATCCTAATGATTTTTGGCATAAAATAAAAATGTATAATTTTGACCCATACAATGTATTGTTGTCTATTGCTACAAATATACCTGTGTTACTGATGACTGCTTTTGTGCTTCAGTGTCACATATAATCTGAGGAATCATTCATGTCTGGAGCACAAATGCTGCAGGACGACACAAACTGAAGTTTAACACCTAAATGTTTCATCACATGACTAAAAGTACTAGTATAGTAGTAAAGACTGACATAGGTATGACTAAGATGACTAACATGGAGTGCTGTGGATTTAATCCAGGCTCCTGTAAATAATATAGCTACCAAATCTGAAAGTACTGTACTTTGTGTCTTTGCTAATAACACACGATAAGAACGAGGTGAAAGTGAATCCTTACCAGGTTAGTGAAGTAATAGCCGTCCTCTCCGCTCATGAGGCGGCTGGGGTTGCAGTAGCGGGTGATGTACTGGATGTTGGAGTGTAATCGAGGCGGATTGGACTTCAGCACGATGTAGACGAGAGTGGGCAGAAAGTCATCAGCTGAGGCGGCGGATTTCTTACTGCCCTGGACGGCCGTCATGATGTGTTTACTACACCTGGTGACACACGCCAGCTTCTCCTTGGGAACCTTTTTAGAGTCCAAGTCAATCAGGTCTATTAAGAAAAAATAATACAACATTTACATGATGCATGGTTCATCAGTGCATTATCTTTTAACAATAAAATGCATGATTTTATAAACTTTTATCAAAGCGTAATGCATTTCTCTGCCTCTTAAATTACATTAAGTGTTTAGTTTTAATCAGAAACTATGAATTATGTAAGTGAATGCATTGCAAATGAGAATATATATATATATATATATATATGTGACCCTGGAGCACAAAAGCAGTCATAAGTAACACAGGTATATTTGTAGCAATAGCCAACAATACATTGTATGGGTCAAAATTATACATTTTTCTTCTATGCCAAAAATCATTAGGATATTAAGTAAAGATCATGTTCCATGAAGATATTTTGTAAATTTCTTACTGTAAATATATCAAAACTTAATTTTTGATTGATAATATGCATTGCTAAGAACTTCACTTGGACAACTTTAAAGGCGATTTTCTCAATATTTTGATATATATATATATATATATATATATCTCAAAGCAAAAAGGCACAGCACAGGTGAATTATTGCTTTAATGTTTTGAATAATGTAGCAACATGTGTGTGCATATGGATTATTGTATGACAGCTGCAAATGTGTCTCACCAAATCAGATAATAGCACCAATATTGTCTGTTTTATGAAGAAAGTTTTATCCTAAGTTCACTATACATCTGCTCGTCTCAGCTGTGAGTGTATAATGACGCACACATGTGTCTGTACCTGTTATGGCTCTCTCCACACTGTCTGATACTTTAGGGATCTGCTCGTCTACTGGAGCACACAGTATCGCAATGGACACCCAGTGCAAAGCCCTGAAAATACACACACACACACAGCCGCGCACGCGCACGCGCACACACACACACAGTGTTATGCTGTTTTTATTCCTCACATTTCAACTTGACTAGACAAACACTTTCAGCACACCTGATTCTCTTCTGGATGACTAGGTCTTTCTTCTCATCGTCTGTGTTGTCAGGACAGAAGAGCTGCTTATACAGACGGCCCGTCACATACCGCTCCACCTCATCCATCACCATCTCCATCACATCTGGAGACCCTGACACACATTTACACATAACTGTCAGAAACATGACAAATTATCTGTTGTTATGAGACAAATAAATGTGACTATATAGAGCAGGGCTCGGCAACCTATAGCACACATGCAGACGGGACACAATCACAGGCATGTGTCAATAGCGAGAGAGGTGTATGTATTTAATTTAAACAAAGTCCTTTTCACATGCATAACAATCTATATCATTCCACATCGTCACATTGCCTGTTTCATTAATTTCACAGCTATAGATACAATTGAAGTGAGAAAATTAACTGTGTAAGTTAACAAGCATGCAGGTCAAATAAACCATACTCTGTGACCACTAATCACTAAATTAAGTGCTTAATTTGCACAAATCTGTTTTGCTTCAGTCATACTATGTGTCTGCATGGGTTTATATCTCTGTATAAAGACTCCCGCACCTTCCACACACATATCACAATGAGGGTGATGCATTTCTATAATGTTACTAATCAAATAAACAAGTTTGTGATTGATGGCACATTTAATAACTAGGAAAATTGAAAATGATACTTTGTAACAAAATAAAAAATGGCACTTCATGACAAAAGATTGCTAACCCCTTATATAGTTAATTCAATAAATCTTATAAAATAAATGAAAATGTCTGTCTGATTTATTATTTACATGAAAACAACACAATGTGGCTTTGCATGTTGTACCTTTTAAGTTGGTCTGTAGGTATTCAGACATGTTTTGATAGAAATCCTGCACAGAGTCTGAGAAATCTTCACCACCTACAGCCACCTGCAGCGCAAACAGAAAGAAAACATTTAGTTAATAAAAAATTGTTGTGCAAATTGTGATCTAATACAAAATTCTGCTTTTATTGCTTCCAAAGCATGGATGCTGGAAAACACCAGCATACTTGTTTCTCACCTTTTTGTGTGCAATATTTTCAACGAAGGCATGACACTGTTTAAAAATGTCATATCCAGGTCTCTGGAAGGTCTTGAGGAAGTCGATGAAGTGCTGTGTCACATGGTCTCGTTCTGCACCGGGCTGACGGCTGAGCGAGGAGCTCTGGCTCACGGACGTCTTTGGAGCTCCTGCATCTGCGTGAGAACAAGAGCGAGACGTCATGTGTGCAAACTCCATGTCACATGACCTCAAGTTCTGGAATTTCTGAAATGCTCTTTTTTCTGTGGCTAAGTTTAGAAAATGTTACTGCATTATACTGCACTGTATTATATCCAGAAAAGACTCAAACTTGCTGATGTTGCAATTCACTGCATACTTCTTCCATTTCTTTCAGAATGAACTCTATTCACACCCAGGTCTCATAATTTGCTATTTCAAAAAAAAAAAAAAAAAAAAAAAAAGGTTGATTATCTCTCCTTTAGAATATGGGAATAATTTTTATTGCACCTCCTGATCAAACTTGATCATAAAATGTAATGTTCTTTCCCAGTTTTGTGGTCAAATCAAGATACATTTCCTTGAAAAGCAAACTGACATAAGAAAAGAAGGCAAGTTAATCAAAATCAAATGAGTTTATGATTAAAACAAGAATAAATATCTGCCAATGGGCTCAGAAAAATCAGCTTAATTTCAAAGGGAAAACAAGTTTTCATTCCCCACTGATGGATATTTATTCTTGTTTTAAGTAAAAACTCACTTACTTTTGTAAAAAAAAAATCAGAAAACAAGACTTTATATTTGCATCATAAGTAAATATATCTTGATCTAAAGATGTTTAGATATTTGTATTGGAAACTAAGAGAAAAACACTGAAGAATGCTACATTAAATGCCACGACTGTATGAGTTTAAGACTTTCTGCTCTGATTTAAGACCCTTTTATGGTCTTACATTTCTGAAAGGACGAATTAAGAGTTAAAAGCCTCAGAAACCCTGTTAGGGATTGAACTCACAACTAAATACTTTAGAGCTGAGCATTACCAGAAAACAACAACAACACTTGACCGTCTAACACTAGCACTCTCTGTTCTATCTACTCGTTTTCTTTTTATTTATTATATAAAAAAGTCTTGCGTACTGCATTAGGCTAACTGAGACTTATCACAGCTCTTACATATTATTGCTCTTTTGTTGGTTTTGATTGCTTCTACTGTCTTTGGATAAAAGCATCTGCTAAATAACTAAATGTATACATACATACATATATATATATATATATATATATATACACACCCTGGATCAACAAAAGCAGTCATAAGTAACACAGGTATATTTGTAGCAATAGCCAAAAATACATTGTATGGGTTAAAATTATTGATTTTTCTTTTATGCCAAAAATCATTAGGATATTAAGTAAAGATCATGTTCCATGAAGATATTTTGTCAATTTCTTACCGTAAATATATCAAAACTTAATTTTTGATTAGTAATATGCATTGCTAAGAACTTCATTTGAACAACTTTAAAGATGATTTTCTCAATATTTAGATTTTTTTGCACCCTCAGATTCCAGATTTACAAATAGTTGTATCTCAGCCAAATATTATCATATCCTAACAAACCATACATCAATGGAAATCCGATTTATTCAGCTTTCAGATGATGTATAAATCTCAATTTGGAAAAATTGACCCTTATGACTGGTTTTGTGGTCCAGGGTCACATATACACTGTATATTCAAAACAGAAATTAATGATTTTTTAAGGTTTATTCTCTCTACTTGTTTCCATGACCAAATGAACCCTGTGTGTGAGGCACTGTAAACTCACTGTCGTACCTCTCCTTGCAGGTGTTTTGGGAGCGGAGGTGAAAAGTCTCTTCACCATGGGCACGCTGTGTGTTTTGGAGGACTCTGGTTGTGAAGGCGCCTCCTCACGACTGCTGGCATACGCTGCTTCCTCCTCTCTCTGTAACCTGACAGACACACAGCATCACAGCAGCTGAGCACAGGAGAGCAGAATAATGCAGAGGATGAAGCATCGCTCATCGTTCAGTCTCTCACCTCTCGGCCAGCGCTCTGTCGTCCTCTATCTGCTTGGTTTTGGTGCACTGGTTCTCCTCTCGCCAGCATTTGGAGCAGAGGCCCTGCCAGACGGCGTTACCGTAGAAACCGCATCCTCTCTTACACACCAGGTCAGACTGCTGGACGCTGATGCCCCTGCGCACCACCTGAGAGTCCATCCTGTGCTGAAACAACCCCAAAACAGACAAATCCCAGCCCAATCAACATGGCAAGCATGACAAATATTCAGCAGACCCACATTCAAATGATTTCTCTGCAAACACATCTGTCAGTGAGTGCTGTCATGTGATCCAGAGGACGCTGTCATTCAATTCAGTGACATTTATCATTATTATTATTATTATTATGTTTTAAAACAGACTCTTGCTGCAAGCTGAGTCCCATCAGTTGCATATAAACCATCCCACATGAAAAAATACTAGTGTTTTTGAACCATACTATAGTAAAGTGTATTATACTGTATATATTATAGTATTTACAACACTGTTAATGAATGCTACAGCATACTGTAGTGAACTGATAAATACTGTAGTATACTTTAGTTTTTACTACAGTACTGTAGTGTACTGTAGTATAATATACCCTGTAGTTGTAGAAAACATAGTACAGTATTGGATAAAGTCATTTGTTTATATTACTATAATTGTTATATTACTATAACAACTATAGAATCACCACAACATATTAATTCAAGTACTTTACTATAGTATGGTTCAAAAACACTGTAGTATTTGCTATAAATGACTATAGTATTTTTTCATGTGGGATGGTAGATAAAAAAGAAGTCATTATTCAGTACCACGGTATATTATTATTACTTTAATACCATCTCTATACCATATATCTCTATATCGTGTACTCACAGTGAAATAAATACCGCTGAATTAACAGAAATATCAAGTGTAATTGTACACGTTCAACAAATAAGTTCATAAACAAGATCTTCAAAGTGTTGCTAATAATAATAACCTTCTGTCTTACGTGTCAGCCTTGTTTGAACAGATGTGAATACTGAAATCAGCTTTAGCTAGATATATACTTCACAAAGAGCTCAAAAGATCACGAAAAACCCGTTTCCGCTCGTCATTGATGTTTTGATCAAATTGATCTGTTGTTGACGGAAATACCTTCACCACAGGAAACGATGCCAGCGAATGTGACGCTCTTCCTGCGCGCCACTCGTCAAAATAAAAGTCTTATATAAAATAAAAGTCAATCTACTCGTATGTTGTAAAATATTATCCATCTTATTTTGCAACTATAGGTAAATAACTACAAGATTTGTCCTGTCCTAATATCCACACTTGCAGTGGTATGGAGTGTATGACTCTCCCATGTGTGATAAAAGTCACAGTAACCCATGTTAAACACTCATTATCATGAACATCACTTTGGAGCAGGATTTAGGGCTGAGTGTGTCCCACAGATTATGGTTTTTGTACTGTTTTAACATGATGTGTGAGTGCCAAAGCCTGCTGGAGGCATTAAGTTAAATTTATTTATTTATTTTTTGTGGCCAACATATGTTTGAAATATATGCTAAATATATGTTGCAAACCGGGAAGCTCAATGAAATATATTTTTTAAATAAAATATATATTTAATTTCAAACTTCTTATAACAAAATATATTTCAGGCCAAGAAAATTTATTTCTTGGACTGAAATATATAGAGGTCAAAATATATATTTTTAAATGTTTTAAAACTATATTTCTATATTTAAAATATATTTTCAAAAATATATATATATATAAAAAAATGGCCCAAAATATATAGGTAGAAAATATATGTGAATAAATATATTTTGAAATAAATTTTAACAAATATATTTTAAAGACACACTTTATATATTTTGAAATAAATTAAAAATAGATTTTTTTTCTGTATGTGCAGCCATGTGTATATCATTATTGAATTAAATCCTACATATTACTTGAGCACAAACTGAAATATGTACATTTAATCATGTATCCGATGCTTTTATCCACAGTGACTTACAAATGAAGACAATAGAAGCAATCAAAATCAATAAAAGAGCAACAACATGATATAAGTGCTATAACAAGTCTCAGTTAACTTAACACAGCACATGTCACAGTGTTTTTATTATATAATAAATAAAAAGAAATCAGAATAGAAAAAGAATAGAGAAGCTAGTGTTAGTTTATTTTAAAGAAAACGAGCTGTAAATGAATAGAGTGCAAGTCTAAAAGGGACAAGTGCTTTTAACCCCTTAACTGTCACCGTCCCGTATACGGGACGCCTAAGTTTACTTCACTATATTACACTTAAATCCTAATGTAATCATGACAAACTATATATCATTGGAAAGGTCTAAGTCTCCTAAATAGATATATTACCATTTTTTGTTGTTACAAATTATGTAGGAACAGTAATAGATTAATTTATGACAAGAGTGCACCAAGCGTCTATGATAAATCAACATCATCACAGGAGTTCTGACCTTTGTCACAAAAAGTCTTTATATCCTTGCCTTTTTCCCCATCACATGTTTTAGCAATCATCATAATTTATATACCATTTGAAAGCTTAAAATCTCAAAATTCATCCTGTGAAAACCATTTTGAAATCGGACATTGCGTTACCATAGAAATGGTACTTCAAAATGTTTTGGCGGTCTCCTCCCCCTTAGCGGCGGTGTCATATTACAAAATGTATTACGGTCTTTTAGAATCAAAACTTTTTATAATCTTGACAAAATACATATCGTTGGAAAGGTCTGAGTCTCAAGATTCCATATTTGGTGGTTATTTTGTTATAGATGTAATATGGAGAGAGAAATTGATAGATTTGTGACAGGATTGCATAAAAAAATAATTCAATGGAGTTTCAATGGCACCCGGTGGCTGTTTGTGGTATAACGCCGAAACAAAATTGCATATGAACCTCAATTTTTTTTATATCAACTTCAAATTTGGAACACAACTTATGTAGACATATGGCTTTAATTTTATAGCAATTTTGGATTTTTAACTATTTTTTTAAATATTTATTTCATATAAAATAAAATAAAAATAGTATAATACATTTTCTTTACAGTAAATTTAAACTTCTATAACTTTTTAATACTTTAATTTTATTAAATGATTTCACTTCTGTAATAATCTGCTAATTGTCTTCTTTAAAAAGAGACCAACCTTAAGTCTGTATTCAAAAGCGTTCATGAATTATAATAATTTAAGTTTGGATACTGCACTTTCTCGTGAATTTTCAAAAATGGGGATGACAGTTAAGGGGTTAAAGAATAGAATTAGAATAGAGCGTGCTAGAGTTCAAGGGTCAAATAAAGATGAAGAGATGTGTTTTTAGCTGATTCTTGAAGATGGGTAAGGACTCAGCTGCTCAGATAGAGTTGTATTGAGACTTATGTTAAATCTCTATAGGAAACAGGTTATTGTGTTTATTGTCTGTATATATTTTAATGAGCTGTGTTTTGACTGTGGAAAGGTCTTCTCTGGTTCTCTTGAAGGTTCAGTTGTCTCCTGCAGCAGCTCAGTTTTGGACTTGAGTTACAGCTTATTATATTATGGATGTCAAAAAGGACACTATTACTACACAAAATATACACAGTATATTTATCAATGGCATTTGTTCAGGCCTTCAAACCCTTCAGAGAAGGGATTCACACTTTTAATACTATATATATATATATTAGTGCTGTCAAACGATTAATCGCTATTAATCACATCTAAGTTTTGTTTACATAATATATGTGTGTGTAGTGTGTATATGTATTATGTATATATAAATACACACACATAGAGTATATATATATATTTTAAATATTTACATGTACGTATATACATTTATATATATATATTCTTATATTTTATATTATACATAAATATATTTAATATATAAACATAACATATTTTTCTTAAATATATATACATGCATGTGTTTGTATATTTATATATACATAATAAATATACACAGTACACACACATATATTATGTAAACAAAAACTTTGATTTTGGATGCGATTAATCACAATTAATCGTTTGACAGCACTAATATATACATGCATATAAAAGAGATAAATTATAATTCTAACTGAAATATATATTTTACAACATGCATAATTTGCTCAAATGTCATTCCTGCCTGAGAGTGTAATATTGTCTATGATAGTCAATACGAGCTGCTTATTATGAATGACACAGTTCTCTGTTCTCTATGTGCAGCATCACATATTTTAAAAGGCCCAGAAATGTATTCATACTAGCAGAATGATAGAAATCCCACCAATATAGTTATAGATCCTGAATGTATCACTGCACACCCTGAATACATATATAGTCATGAAGCTTAATTTAGCTATGCACAGTCTTGTTTTGACTGTTATCATTAGTAACACATTTCTTTTTTGTTATAAGTCATTTAAGATGCAGTCAAGATTGTGCATGTTAATATACAAACCCAGAATGTTACTCACAGGGCAGATGAAGAGAGCGTTGTATGAAAGACTATACACTCATGTATATACAGCACTTTGCTTATAATGAACAGAGATGCAACATTGAACAGATCCGGTGCATGCTCCACACAGAATTTATTTGAAAGAGATTTGCTTTAAATGCTCATTTTTAGTTACTTTTATTTATATTTTAGTTATTTTTTTTTATAAAACTGTAAAAAAAAACTAAGTTTTCACACACACTAAAAACAAAACAAAACAAAAAATATTTTTTTAACTTGTTGCGACATTTTGCAAAAGTCAAGATTGAATATATTTGATCAAAATCCCATGTTATAAAGATGAAGTGCTATGCAGGTTATTTAAGACAATGTTGTCTGATTAGACGGCAATGATGACCTAAAATACAAAGGGTTTGCCCTCTCTCTCTCTTCACCGTTCACACGTCTCAGACCTCAAATACATCAAATATTACCCTTTTTAGACATAGTTTTTTAAATAAAGAGTAAAGAAAATACTATACAAAACTTCTTTCTTTACCCTTGTAAGATCACAAGTATGTCACAGCTATCTCCTGTAGTGCCCATGACAGCCACCAGAGGGCACTGCTCCTGGGGCATTGTTTATTGCCTGTGGACTTCATTTCCCATCATCCTTTGCTCTGTCTATCAAGTCTCATTATTTCCAGCTGTGTGTCATTAGTCTTGTTAGTTCCCCTATATATGCCTTTCTGTTAGCCCTTGTTTGCTGAAGTATTGTTTTCTGTTGTGGGTTACCTTTGTTTTCCGCCTGTTGCTCTGCTTTGGATCTTTGTTTCTTGGCTTAAACTGCACTTGGATCTTCAATGTTTTCCCCGAGTCGTTCCCCTTGTAAGACCCCCTCCTCATAAAAACACTTTCTCATCGGATCTAAGCAAATCTCACAGGTGACCTATTTTGATCTCTTTGTCACTGAAAGGTGAGGAGTTTGCAAGAATGAATAAGAGGTCTTTAAAACCTAGTAATGTATGTTTTCTTTAGACATTCACACGTGTATATAAAGCACACAAACATCTGGAAACAATCTGAGGTGTGAACTTTACTTGCAACAATCAGGTTATTTTCAACAGAATAAAACAAACACATCTTTATTTGCAGTTTAAAGTTCATCAGCGATAACTACCCTGATAGCAAGCAACCATTGAATCAATGTTAAAAAATGTGTCGATGTTAATGGCATTGAATTAATATCACTTTTGCACCCGCAATTAATTGTGATCAGTGTTTGCTTTAGCTGGACTCTTGACTCTTTGTACTTAATGTTAGGTTTTCAGTGTCACTCAACAATGGTGACAATCAATAAAAGACAATTTTATGCTGAAATGCATGCTGGGTATCAACATAGTACACACCTCATTCATGAGTCCCAGCATGCATTGCAGTTTATCTGTTTATCTGCATTATTTTGATGATTGTCATCATTATTGAGGTTTGTATGATGAGTGTTGATGTCTAAATCTTTCTGTATGCTTTACCACAGTATCTTTGCATTTATGAAACAGAACGTTTACATCAGTAATGAAAGACTAAACACTCAACTTCAACACTTTTTGATATTATTACTCAACTTTATTACAGCTTGACACCCATCACAAAAAGTAGTCTACTCCAACTTAAATTTAAAACATCTCTTTCTTTATTAAAGTGATAGTTCACCCAAAAAATGAAAATTTGATGTTTGCCGTAAAGCAAGAAGAAGACGACGCGCCGGCTGTTGGACATTGCAGCGGATCAGAGGTAAAAACTATATTAATACTGTTCAGTTTCTTACACAGACCGATCGTTTCGTGTCTTTAGACCTCAATGTACCGTCACGAGCCGCAGGGTTTAATATGGTTTTGTCTGTGTATGTTTTTTTGCCGTGAGTCCCATTGACTGCCATTATATGACTGACAGACTGCAACGCTTTGAGTTAAACACCTTCGTTTGTGTTCTTCTGAAGAAACAGTCACCTACATCTCAGATGCCCTGGGGTAACAGATAAACATCACATTTACATTTTTGGGTGAACTGTCCCTTTAACTTAATGAAAAGCAAGAGTCAAGAGCCCAACTAGAGGAAACACTGATCACAATAATGATGGTTTTTGAAATTTCAACATTAATTGCGGTTGCAAAAGTGATAATTAAATGCCATTAACATTGATAAATCAACTATCTTTAACATTGATTCAATGGTTTTCACCTGCTCTCTTGCTATCTGGGTAAACACTCTGCTTTTTGTTTAAGAGAATCTGTTTGCTTCAAAGAGCCTCACAATGACAGACGATACATTTTGTTTTGTTCAGAATCTTAAAAAAATCAAATTACACAATAGCCAGAATAAAGGCTAGAATACACTATGTGACTTTTGCTCAGGTTTGATGAGTCAACACTACTTGATGAAAGTCATAGCCAGTCTGAAGATGTTGGACAGTTGGAGTTGACAGATTTCACAGGAAATCACTTATTGAGCAATTTTTAGAACATGCATTGTTTTCATGTCATGCATTGCGTGGCATAGCAATGAAGCGCACGTCTCTGCGTGAGTTTACTGTGTTCAGAACGACTTGAAAGGTACAAGATAGTGTGTGATCCTCAGTCGTTTAATGTACACTCTTAAAAATAAAGGTGCTTCACGATGCCATAGAAGAACCTTTTTGTCTAAATGGTTCCATAAAGAACCTTTCTGTTTCACAAAAGCTTCTTTGTGGTGAAAAAAGGTTCTTCAGATTATTAGAAAGAGATGTTCTTTAAAGAACCTTTGAATGAATGGTTATTTCTGGAACCAAAAATGGTTCTTCTGTGGCATCGCTTGAAGAACCTTTTGAAGCACCTTTATTATTAAGAGTGTATGATGCTCAGTTTTTCTGTAAACCTTTACAAAATCAGTACGTGTATGATACAGAGTGTGAGTCGTGTAGTATATTCCAGCCTTAAAACACCGCAAAAACTCACACAGAACCTCACATGACCTGAAACAACTATTCTTCTTATTATCCGCTCTAAACACATCACGCTCTGTGTGTCATTCAGGACAAAACACCACCAATGACAGACGCAACGACGATTCCAAGCAGCACACAACAGATAATAACAAGGATTTTCTTCTGTATTTGGACAAGTTTAAGAACAAAATCAAAGATAAAAATGAAGAAAACATTCCAGGCAGCATGAAAAATCAAAAAGAGATTATTACCCAGGCAGAAATATCATTGCATGTCTAAAGATTCGTGGAGAGCAGTTTGAGGATGCTTTTCATTTAGTATGACATATCATAATACAGATGAATTTACAAAATGTATATACTGCTGTAATCTGTTTGGTCCGGTGTTGTCTAATGTCAGAGTTTATGTCTAAGAGTAAACGACTATCAGCTCAACACTGCTCTCCATGACGGGGTTATGTTGAAGGTAAGGAGTGTAGCAAATACATAACACTGTTTACAATCATGCCACAATGCTGAGCAGACGTGACACACAGCGGTACATAACACTAACAGTCAAATGTGCCTATAAAAAGTATTCACCCTCAGTAGTATGGAGCACCTAAAATATCACTGATGCAAGAAATGTATTTCATATTAGTGACATATATAGCTAAATGATAATCATATGCATGTAATCAAAGTCTAGCCACTGATCTCAGTGTAGATTCACATCTGTCTGGAAGGACAGGCATTGTGGCTAAACTTACACCATGAGGACAGTTAACACTGCAAAAATCTCAGATGGCATTCATGGCTGAACAAGTTTTAGAAATACTGAGTGTTCATGAGGGGTTTGACAGGCATCTGCCCTGGGAAAAGTTTAGACTCCCATGATATACATATGTGCATTTTAAGATGTTGAGAAGGCAAAAATGGGACAACAGTAGCTTTAAACCATGTCAGCCTTTTTCATTGTTCTTGTGAAAAAAAAAAAAATGTAATGATAAAAGCATTTGGGCCTGGAATGACAAAATTTGAATATGATACCCTGCAAACAAGCCTGCACTGGCCCTTTACGGGCTGCCAGCGCTGGGCCCCTGAGAATTTGCTCATTGGCAAAACGTTGGCCCCTTAGCACCGGCCCTGCACGGGCAGCCCTCACTTAGCCTCCAGGAAGCCTAAGCGCTGTTTTATTGAAAATAATCAAGTTTGAAGTCACCGTTATGGAGGTAAGCGCTTGCTTTAGTTGGGTTCCTGACCCATGACTTCTTAACTTTAATGTTTCTCTGGCTGCTGTAACTGTGTGTTACTGAAGCACATTTGTTATTGCAAAAGTTGTGAGAAGACAAGGTGATATGATGATGGTTAGGTATGGATGATTCAGTCATCATGTACTGTCCTGATTCACTGATCTTATCCAGAGGCTGATCTCTGAGAACATTATTTAGGTTTAATAACTTCACTTTATAGTAGCCCTAGAATACCACTGCATGCAATTTTACCCTGCTTTAATATTTTGACTGTTTTTAAGTCATTATGCAGAAATTATTTGGACAGGATCATGTAGACTCACACAGATATCAAGATTCAGCGTATGAACCTCAACAATGGTGACAGTCAACGAAAAGCTTGTTTTGTGAAGCTCAGAGTAGATCTGAATATTGTATTGAGTCTCACCATTGCTGAGGTTCATACGCTGAGTCTTGATATCTGTGTGAGTTATTTCTGCATAACGACTTATGCATTAAAACAGGACAATTTCATGCATTTGTCTTCTAGGACTACTATAATGTGAAATAATTAAATCTAAAAAATGTCTCAAAAATCAAACTCTGGGTTAGATCAGGGAATCAGGCCACTACGTGATGACTGAATCATCAAACTAGTTTGTCTTCTTGCATTGTTTGCTATAACAAATGTACTTCAGTGACACACACAGTTACAGCAGACAGATAAACATTAAAGTTAAGAAGTCAAGGGTCAGGAACCCAACTAAAGCAAGCGCTTACCTCCATAACGGTGACTTCAATCTTTATTATTTTCAATAAAACAGTGCTTAGGCTTCCTGGAGGCTAAGTGAGGGCTGCCCGTGCAGGGCCAGTGCTAAGGGGCCAACGTTTTGCCAATGAGCAAATTCTCAGGGGCCCAGCGCTGGCAGCCCATAAAGGGTCAGTGCAGGCTTGTTTGCAGGGTATAGAACATAAAATGTTCATTTTTAGGTGAACTATGCCTTTAAAATTTGAGCACAAACCAGCCATGGACATATCACTCAAGGGTTTCTTGTCAAAAGAGAAAATTAAATGAATTAAGTTAAGTATTAAACAGTTGCAGAATTAGAATGCATTTGAACTATTTGCAGTTATTTTTATTTTAATAGACTAAATGACTGTCCAAACCACAACCTATAAACACATTTGTCAAAGCCACGCATTTTATCATAGGTCTGAGGATAAGTGTATTTGCTTAAAGGTTACAGGAAAGTGTAACCAAGTTTGTTAAATTCATTCACAATATGCACACATTTACTCTTAATCTTAAGATTAATATGCTGAGAACAGCTTCTGTTGAATTGCTTAATGTCGGTCATTTAATATTTGGTAACTCAGGGTTGTCAAATATGAAATGTTTAGCTACTAACATCTTACATCTCTCTTTTTGACCATTAATGCTGAAATTCATGTCTGCTTCTGTAAACGAAATAATGTCTGCCTTTGAGTATTTTCTTGATCAATTTAAGAAGTCATCAAGTTATTGTAAAACAATAACACAACTTTCCAGACAGTGAATACTTTTTCTAAACACTGTACATCGCAGATCATTTATCGTTCAGTACATGTAACACACTCGGTCTGTATATAATGTCCCAGCACGTCTGTGACTTTCTGTTTTTAACAAAATCTACTGAATCTATCGGCTATATCACAAATAGATGGTCCTGTCTGTCACAAGCAGCACACAGACAGCAGAGTGTCTTGTTTAGCTCAATCCAATGGCTAGAGAGATGATGAGGATGAGAAGACAGACGGACACACAGCTGCCAATCAGGATCAACTTCTGTGGGCGATATGGACAGAAAATGAGGGATTTTCACTTCAGGTTCACATCTCAGTATTACAAACATCAACAACTAGGTTTTGCTCACCCAGAAATGAAAATCTGGTCATCAATTCCTCCTGTTACAAACCCTACAGTAAAACACAAAATGAGATGGAGCTCAGCTGCACTGCTCTTTTCCATTGAGAAAGCCATATTGTGAATAAATGACTCCTATTTTAGCCGAAAGCAGCGGTTTGAAGTTAAAAACGTCTTAGTGATGGATTAATTTCAGTTTTTGTCTTCTCCAGATGTTAATTGATGGACTGGAGTGGTGTGGATTATTGTGATGTTTTTATCAGACTCTCATTCTGACGGCACCCATTCACTGCAGAGCATCCATTGCTGAGACACTGATGCAGAGACACATTTCTACAAACCTGATGAAGAAACAAACTCATCCTAATCTCGGATGGCCTGAGTGTAAGCACATTTTCAGCTAATTTTCATTTTTGGGTGAACTACTGGTGGCTAGTTTTTATGTGTCAGTGAATTCAACACTTCAACGACTGAGAAAACAATCGGACCCATCAGCATTAGATTAATGTTGACAGCACACAGACAAAGCTTCATAACAAGGAGTGGGAATGGAAAAAGGAGAGAAATGAGCTCATGCAGGACAGACAGCAGGCACTGACGTATCCTTCACTCACCCTTTGCGCTTTACTCTGGTACTTTACAGCCGTCTTGGTGTTTAACAAGGCATCCTTAATGTAATCCACTGTATGATCCACATTATACTCTATACGGTCTATCATATCTCCCTGACCAGAGCAGGAGACGGACGGCACCAGAGAAAGAGGAAAGACAAAGAGAAAGGTGATTCAGAGGAGTATAATGGATCTCACCGTCCTGCTAGTCTTCCGGACTTTGACAGCTGCTTTGGTTTGCTCTTTGGCCTTTTCCACATATTCCTGAGCACTGCAGACATTCTTCTCTATATTGTTTATTAACTCTCCCTGAAAGAAAACAGGAAAGTACAGCTCACCAAACACCATTTACTGAATGAACGTGACCATTTATTTTTGTTTTTGTTTTCATTGAGAATGTGTTGGGTAGTATCGGCACACTGTTGTAAGTATATTTAGCCTTTTCAGAAAATGTGTTCATAATAGGGCTCAATGTGTTACAGTGTCTGGTTGTTGTGCCCTGGACTGGCCACTTGATGGCACTCTCCCTTTCACTGTTACATGCTATGAACTCTATTTCCCATAGTCCTTTGCCAAGTCTTTTCTGTTCTGATTATCATCACCTGTAGTAATTTACTCATTATCCCATCTCTATTTATACCATGTAATTTACTCTGTCTTTTGTTGCATTTCCCATCTGTTATGTTTTCTATTATTTTTACCATGCATGTTTTTGCTTGGATTATTGTTTGTATTTAATTAAACTCTGTCTTTTGTTGCAGTATTGAATCTGTTATGTTTTCTATTCCGTACATTTTTGCCATGTTTTTGCTTGGATTATTGTTTGTATTTAATTAAAGGTCTGCTGCCTGACCCGAGCACTTGGATCTAATTTTGCCTTCTCCTGGTATTCCGTGACAGAAGGTGTACAGGAGGTAGAGGTCTGCTGCCTGACCCGAGCCTGATGGGTCCCGAAATACTTTCGGGTTTGTAGGTTTCGGGTCGGGTTCGGGCTAAACTAAAACTATATAAGGCTTCGTTGCTTTAATGAATAGCTTTGGGCTCGGGTCGGGTTTGTAGCTAAACTAAAACGTTATATGCAGGCTTCGTTGCTTTCAGAGAGATCGCGCAGCGAACACACAGCACGGAAACTTTTATTGCACACACGTTATTGCACACAGATATCAGAGAGATCGCGCAGCGAACACACAGCACGATATGCTACTGAAACTTTTATTAGTAAAATAGCTTCGATATGCTACTGACTCTCAACGTTATATTTCAGTGTTTTTCTGCAATGAGGGGGCCTCATAAAATCAGTAGAGAGAGTTTTTGCATTTACAGTAACTAAGCCTCATTGCTTGTAGAGAGAGACGCATTTACATGTATTTGTTGAAATACTGACCGTTGCATGCAATCGTGAAATACAGCATCTTTTTTTTAAATTGAAAAAAAAAAAAGCTACTTCGGGTTCGGGCTCGTTGTGAAAAAAAAAAAAGACTTCGGGTTCGGGCTCTAAATTTAACTGTGCCGGGTCGGGTCGGGTCAGACGATCTCCGGTACGGGCCAGGTTCGGGCTTCAGTTTAAAGCCCGTGCAGACCTCTAACAGGAGGTCAAAGTTTTAACCCCTGCTGGTCAATGCTGTAATTACATCTGACTGCAAACTGAATCTATCTCCAATGATGGCCAATCGAAAATTTGTAGTGTATAGGTACCATCTCAGCAAAGCCAATCCAATGTTTATTCAGTCCTAATTCCTCTTTTATTCTTGGCAGTTTTGCCTTTATTGCGATAGGACAGTATAGACAGACTGGAAGTGAAGTTGTAGAGAGAGGGGGATGGAATAGTTCTATCAAACCTTTAAAAGTGATATAGTATGCGGCTGCAAGATTAATCTTAATGAGCCAAAAAGAATGCATGTCACACCTCTGTTCATCAATTTGCACTGACTACCAATAGCTGCTCGCATAAAATTCAAGGCATTGATGTTTGCCTACAAAACCAGCACTGGCTCCGCACCCCTTTACCTAAATTCACTACTTCAGACTTATGTGTCTCTAGAAGCTTGCGTTCTGCATGTGAACGGTGCATTATTGTGCAACCCAAAGAGGCACAAAATCACTTTCACAGACTTTTACATTAACTGTTCCCTCCTGGTGGAATGACCTGCCCAACTCAATCCAAGAAATGGCTAAAAACACATCTCTTCCATTTTTATTTGACCCTCTAACTCTCTATTCTAATTCTATTTTATCTATTTGTTTTCTTCTTTTTTTTATGAAAACAACAACAACACTTTACCCTTTAAGACTTGCACTCTACTTTTCTAACTGCTTGTTTTCTTTAAAAAAAGTCTCTAACACTAGCTTTCTCTATAATTTTTCTATTCTATTTGTTTTCTTTTATTTATTATATCATTATCAAAAAACAATTTGTTTTCTAACTTCTTGTTTTCTTTAAAAAAGGCCTCTAACACCAGCTTACTGTCACATTTCATGGACTCTTAAGTTGTTTTCTTCCCTCTCGCGTTCCCAGTGTGACCTAGTTTCTGTCTCCCCTTTGATTTTGTCATTTGATTCACCTGTGTTCTATTAATTATCCTCGTTTGCTTTAGTGCTTAAGTTGTAGTCTGTTCAGTGTTAGATGTTTTTTTGTGGATTACATGTGTGCCTGCCTTTTGTGGATTTACCCTCTGTGTGGATTTATTAAGAGACTGTTTGCCTTCATTCATCTTCTTCGTGTGCTCATTTCACAGCGTAGCGTGACAGAATTCCGGACCTAAAGGTAAAGTATGTGGCGTGTTTTCCCCGCATTTTGTTTTATGTTGTGAACGTTTTTTTCTTTAGTTTTCTGACATGGAGCTCGCTGTGAGATTCACCGCTCTGGCCCGGAGGAGCCAGGATCTAGAGGATTTCGTGAGGGACTTCAGCTGTCTCGCCACCGCCACCACATTCGATGATGAGACGCTGAAGTCCCTATTCTGGATAGGGGCAAATTGCAACCAGTTGACCTCCCAGACACCACGGGACTGAGCTGGAGGGAGGCGATCATCTGGTGTCTGGAGAGTGTCTGCCCCCGATCCAGAACACCACCACCCCGCTGCGTAGAGACTGAGCCCACCACAGACAGAGAGCCAAAGCCCACCGCAAAAGATGAGCCATCGCCAGAGAGCGCAACAGAGCTGAGGATCGCCCTGGAGCCAGAGCCTGACCTGTCTGACCAGGTGCGAGAGCCAGCAACTAAGCCTGTGCCAGTGGATGAAGCAAGGGCTTGGAGAAAAGCCCCGCCCACTGCACCACCGCTGAGGGTGAGCTGGTACTGGACTCTGAGGACTTTATTTACTCAATTTGGATGCTCACAAATTCCCACTCAACCTCCCTCTTCTGCCTCCTCCTGTGATCCCTGCTTCTTCAGCTCTGCCACCACTGTTTCCTGTCAACTCCTCCGCTCACCCTCAGTGCACCATCTGTGCGGTGGGATCGCTGCGGGTCTGCCAGTTTCCATCAGTGTTGTGGCTGGAGGATCCCTTGTCTCCGCCTCCGGTCTCTGAGTCCCGGACTCCGCCTTGGTCCGTCAACTCAGCGGCTCCACCATGGCTCCTAGCTCCCTAATCTCCCCCATGGCCCGTCGGTTCTCCGGATCCTCCCCATCGCCCTGGCTCATCAGCTCTCTGTCTTCGCCTCGGGCTCCACCTGCTCTGCCGCCGTCGGCCAGAAAAAAGGGCACTTTCTCTCGAGGAAGAAAAAGGGCAGGTGCTCAAGCCCCTTTGATGTCTAATAATAGACATTTTCCCCTTTTTTTAACATGAGGTGTTAAAGTGCCCTTTAACACTTCATGCATGGCTCTAATATACAGACACAACCGAGTTTCTCCTAACTGTTTACATCCACTTAAGACATATCCGACTACACTTATGAGGATATGTGCCAAGATGGTAATTTTGATAGAATTTTCTGTGTATTTGTCTGTTTAATCATAAGTGTAATGCTAATCCAGCAGAGAGAGCCCTCACCCGAGTACTGACTGTGTTCTGCTCTCTCTGTTTCCTTTACACTCATTTCCTGTTTGGTTGCTTTCTAGCCAGAGACTGTTCATGTGCTCATTGTGAAGTATTGCCAGTTCCACTGCCTTACCGAGCGGTTTCCCTGTTTATCTGCCTGACTGTTTAGTGCAGGGTTCCTTAACTCTGGACCTCGAGGTCCACTTTCCTGCAGAGTTTAGCTCCAACCCTAATCAAACACACCTGAACAAGCTAATCAAGGTCTTCAGGATCAATACAAAATTGCAGGCAGCTGTGTTTAATCCAGGTTGGAGCTAATCTCTGCAGGAAAATGGATCTCGAGGTCCAGAGTTGAAGACCCCTGGTTTAGTGTATGATTCTGCCTGTTTACCTGTTTCTCGATTGCTTGGATTATCCCTCTTGTTTTGGTTGCCTGATTGGACTGATGTTTGTTTTGCCTGCCTGCTCAAACTTGCCTTTTTTGGATTACCCCTGTGTATGTAGACGGATTGGATTTCTACTCTGGTTTTGACTCACTGCCTGCCTTCACATTGTTGTTATTGAAGTCTGCTGTCAATAAACCTTCGCACATGGATTCTAACTCGGCCTCAGCCTCCTCGTTGCAATTCACGAGTTCACCCTTACATCTAATCTGATAGCAAATAGTAAGCATATTTTGGCTTGCTGTCCTGGGGGAGGGCTCCGAGCCAGGAATATGGCCCGAACCCAGAGAACTCCCCCTATCCCTAATATGGGATAAAACAGATTAGGGGTGAGGAGTTGGGGTGGAGGAGGGATGCTGGAAAACTGTCATTGGACAGAGGTAGGCAGGCTGCATATATACACACACGTATTGTGCTCGTTAGGATAGTTAGCTAAATGAGTTGCACCTGCGCCAAATTAGTTGATTATCTGATCATGCTCCTCCCGAACCTTGTTAATAAAACATCATTAAGACACAAAAGAGAGCTCAATTCGCTTGAATGTTTAAATCGGCAAGACTCAAACTCGGAAATTGGAAATGGAAATTGCAATTGTCTTTCCTTTTCTAGTATGAATAAATGAGTGAGTTTCTTGAATTAGAAAAAAAATGTAGGACGGGACTTGATTTCAGTTTTTGGAGAGATTTTCATTTTTTTTCTGAGCCACTGATTGTTCAAGACAGGGCAGAATATTACTGCTTAATAATGCACAATTGATAACAGACTGAGCAATAGGTCCTAGAGCAGGGGTTCTCAACTCTGGCCCATGAGGTCTACTTTCCTGCAGAGTTTTGCTCCAACCTTGATAAACTCACCTGCCTGTAACTTTCTAATGATCCTGAAGACCTTGATTAGCTTGTTCAGGTGTGTTTGATCAGGGTTAGAGCTGAACTATGCAGGAAAGTAGACCTTGAAAGCCAGAGTTGAGAAACCCAGTCCTAGGCCCGGTTTCATAGACAGGGCTTAGCCTAAACCAGGATTAGGCCATAGTTCAATTAGGACATTTAACTGGACATAAACATTACTGGTGTGCATCTTACGACAAAACAAATGCACTGACATGTTTTAAGATCAGTCAGTGCACGTTTCTTTCAGTTGAAACAGCTCAGACTTACATTTTAGTCTAGGACTAGGCTTAAGCCTTGTCTGTGAAACCAGGGGCTAGAATATTAAACAGGTCTTTGAAAAACAAGAAGAAATGGGATCAAATGGAGTGGTCATGGGTTTTGATTTTGTTCCTATGTTCCTGTGTTCTTGTTTCTTTGGTTCCTGATTATGCCCTTGATTGTTTACTTGGTTACCAATCATGTTCACCTGTGTCTAGTTTAGTTAATTTCCCTTTGATGACTGGTATAAACTGTTCTTATTTTAATTTAAAGATCTTTTTTTTCTTCTTTACTACTGTCCTTCAGAAGCTACAAAAGATATTTACATGTTTCCCAGAAAACAAAATAGGAGCAATTCCTCCTGATCATTAAGTTTATTCCCCTTGGGTCTTAAAGTGTCATGAAACCCTAAAACACATTTTTTGAGATGTTAACATATATGAACAAATTGCACAACAGTGAATCTAACAATAGCACTCATTATGCCTATTATTAAGGGAAAGGTGGTTATTTTTGTAATTTTTTGGAGCAATTTCGTTCTTCTGGTTCAAAAAGCATAGTTGAACCAACTTCACGGAAAGTGACGGATATGCGTTAACCAGTGTTGGGTGTAACGCATTACTAAGTAACGCGTTACTGTAATTAAATTACTTATCCACTGAAAAAGTAAAGTAAGGGATTACTGTTCATTTTTAGGTAATTTAATTACAGTTACTTATAAAGTACTTGCGTTACAAACAGTAAATAATTTCAACAGTTCTAAAATCAATATTGAATTTGAAATGTAAATTTACCGTCTAAAGATAAAATTGAATGCAGCGCTTTAACCCTCCGCGCGCCAGCTCCTTCACTTTCAGATCTTCCTGATTCACAGAGAAACCTTAAATACTCAGATACATATAAGACTAAAATCAATAGAATCTAAAAAGCTTGAATTTTACTTTTAAATGAACGAATTCAAATCAAAAACTAATATTTCTGATTATGTAATCCCTATGAAAGTATAGCTAGACCAGTCTTTCACGTATCTGAAAGCTAGACGTTTCTACATTTAAATGAACAAATTCAAATCGAAAATGAATATTATCTGATTAAGTAATCCTTATGAAACTAAAGCGAGGTACAATATTTCCTGTACCTGAAAGCCTGAAGTGTCTACGTTTAAATTAACGAATTAAAATCGAAAACGAATATTATTTGATTATATAATCCGTATAAAACTGAGGTACAGTCTTTCCCATATCCATACCTGTCAACCCTCCCGTTTTTCCCGGGATTCTCCCGTATTTTACCATTCTATCCCGCTGTCATCCCGTTTAAATATTTTCCCGTATTTTTATTCTTGCTATAAAAAAAAATCCCACTGGGAGTATTTTATATGTTTGCTACATTCACCTCCGGTAAAACTCCCGTAATTTGTATGGCCCAAACCTCATTATATGAATAATCAAGTCAATATATTCCAAGGTTGTCCGGTTGCAGATCTTGTATGAAAAGCATCCTTCTCACACAATCGACACAAACAAATTCCCTCAACTTGGCAACTTTACAACCAAGTGATGCTCTTGATATCTGCGCACTGTGCGCAGTAGTGATGCGCGGATGCGGTTATATCCGCGGGCGCTGTGGATAATCCGCGGGTCGGGTAATAAAAAAATGCATTCTGATTATTTGCGGGCGGGTCGCTGGATGATAAGATAAATCATTAATGATGCAAATATTAACTACATTTTCTAAAATATGAACGTGTTTTAAATATATATTTTTTCATCAGGCATACGATTTCGTTTGTGTGTGTGTGTGTGTGTGTGTGTGTGTGTGTGTGTGTGTGAGTGAGCGCTGCAAGTTTCAAAGTCAGCTTTGATTACTCCGCCCCCTTCCCCATAGACACGCACCCAAATCATTTCTGTAATTTATTCTTACCTAGTTAACATGTTATTTTTACATAAATCTGTACGGATTTTACTAGTTGGGCTTTTCCTGAACATCTTGCCAAACTGAAATGTATTGTTTAACTTTTAAGCTTTTTTGTTCTGTTTGCTAACCAAAGAAGGTAAAAAGTATTTTAAGTTTAAGTATTACAGTTGTTTTAAAGCTAAAAGGCTAAACTATTCTATGTTTGACTCAAATTGAAAGAATACAGAGTTTAATTTCTATTAAGGTTTATAGGGATTTTAAGATGTAGCCTAATTAGCAATTTGAATAATTATGTTACTTATTGAGTAACTAAGTTACTTTTCAGACAGAGTAATTAGTAAAGTAATTTAAATACAATATTGATGAAGTAATTAGTAACTGTAATTAATTACTTTTTGAAAGTAACTTACCCAACACTGGCGTTAACTTTGAGTGGTGATTGGCTGCCGTGGCTGGAGAGTACGCATCTACGTCATCAGTTTTCTGAGCTTTTCTCAGTATTATTCATGAGAATGAACTTTATGATCCAATCACTGCACTGTATTATGCATGAGGTCATCATACGGCAGAAAATTAAAGTCTCATGAAAGAGATTTGGTGCCGTCAGTTGACGTCTGTAAACATGACCGTAAAGACAGGGGGGTTCATGACACTTTAACATATTTCCTTCTTGAGCATCAGTGGATGTTTTCACCTTCTGCAATAGATGTGAATCTCTCAGTTGTCCTCAGTGTGAAAAGATGGATCTCAACATCAAACAGTCACTATTGCAAAGAGCTCAAATGTGCAGAAGATGCTGGAAAACAGCGTGTTTGTGTTTGTTTGATGACTGAAGACGAGCCACACATATTTCATTGTTGATTCTGAAGTTACTGTGATGTGGGTGAGTTGAGATGGGAGTTGAATGACTGGTTTGCTGCTCGCCAACGACAGCAGTCTGACTAAATAAAGGGCTGGCCTACACTGCAGCTGCTTTACAGCTGTTTTAGTTCATGTCTGTCCCCTACAGTGTGAATGTGAGTCATCAGATCAAGTGTCTCAAATGCTGCAGGATTTGGCCTCACAATTACATGTCACACTAAAACCCAGTTTTATCTGGGTTTGACTATGTCCTGTAAAAATAGATATCCATTGGTCAGTTTCTGGATTTTGTGTTACACATTGTTCTGTTTAATCACTTGCTCTCTAACAGTGAAGCCATCTCTGCTCTCACCTGGCTCTCCACCAGCATGGCCATATCCATGAACATATCATGCAGCTCACGGATGCTGTTCTCCAGTTTGATGATTTCATTGTGTCGCGTCTCAATCTCATTCATGGCCTGTTCACTGATGTTGCACTCCATGATGATCTGGAGCAAAAATGATAGATATTAGAAAGTGAGAATGAGGGAGTTTTTAGTTATTCTATTGTAAAGCACATTGGTCAACTCAGGTTGTAGTAAATAGTGCTATATAAATAAAATTGCCATTGCCATCCCCTAGTCATCATCATTTCTCAAAGTTTCTTTCCAGTAAAACTTTTTTTTCACCAGCATGGTCTGATGAGGATCTGAGTGAAATTTGGAAAGGATTGGACAAACAGTCTAGGAGGAGTTTAATATAGTAAGTTTTGGACTGGATATAGTGGACATAAAAAAGGCAGACTATCACAAAAGGTATATTTTAGATTTTGTATGACCCAAGGAATAAAAAGAAGTGGCTATCAGATGAAATTCACAAAGGCTATAAGCATATTTGTAAATTTTGTTATATTCACGTGCCGGCCCTAATCTTCTCAGGCTCCTTCAGGGCATGGTGCCGAAGACGTACATCAAGTTTCATAACAATAAGCTACTGTGTTCATAAAATACAACTTTTACAACAAAATTCAAAAAGGGCTGTGTCCCGAAATGGCCGACATGGGAAAACCAAAAGGACAAAATCGGGAAAAACTAGGACGAAAAAAGTGTGTTTTTCGGAAAATTCAAAATATCAGAAAAATTATATCATAGGGTGCATTTGATTCAACATGCAGTAAAAATGTTAAATCACTATACTGGATGTAACAATTGTAACATAATAGTTTAGAATGTTTATCGTTGCATAGAACATAGTGGTTCACATGGTATTTTTAAATAGTTGAGTGTAAACAGTACAAATACAATTCTATTCCAAACGTACATTACACTCAAAACTATAACTTTGCTTAATGTTTGAGTTTCATTAGTTGTATTTCTTTATAGAATGCAGTTTTTACTGTACTAATATATGATGCTGTATACATCCACTCACCCCTGAAGTGAAGATCGAGGGGTTGTTACTTTCTAACATGGTCTCCAACTCCTCATTTGTTGTATTTCTTCCCGCTACAAAGACGAAAAAACACAACAACAACATTTTAATAGCTTGCTAGTGTTACAGCACAAGGTAGCATGGGTTACATTTTTTATCTCTGATGTAAAATGGCACACATATACATTGCATATTTGATCTATGCATACATTTCAATGTCAGGTGACTTGTTAAATCTGAGAGGTTTAGTAACTCCTTTAAATAGATAGAATAGACACAATATGAATATGTGTTGTTCTTTACTGAGTGTCACATATGACGTGGAGGTTGGTCGATTATATTCACTATTAACTAGTTGCTTATTAGCACACATAGTACTAGCTCTTTATACATTTTACCCTCTTTATTAGTACTTAATAAAACACATATTAATGCCTTATTCTGCAAGACCCCATACCTAAACTTAACAACTACAACCACTTACCTTACTACCAATAAGCAACACAATAGGAGTTTATTGAGGGAAAAGTTATTAGTGAATATGTGCTCCCTAATCTAAAGTGTTACCATGTTTTTCACCAAACAACAGAAATATGCAAGTCTGACTGAGCCCAAATCAAAACCTGTTAACAATACTGTTAGTACTACACTGTAAAAAATTGCTGTAAAATTTACAGTGACTTACTGGCAATGTTGGTTGCCAGTAAGACTGTAAATTTACAAAAGTTCTGTAAATCAATAATTACAATTGTACTGTAAAAATACAGCAAACTCTTGCATGCTGTAAAATTGTTGTGATGGTTGTAAACATTTGGTTAACTTATTTCATTTGATTCCACTGAGAAGGAATATTTCTTAATATAAAACTGCAAACAATTAATTTGTAATAGTAAAGTTAATAAAAACATGACTTTAACTCGTTGCAGTTTATCGTCAGCTATAGCACACACGTGCTAAAGCACTTAACAAAGACATCACCACTGTATCAGCAACTCTACAGTTACTGTCTTTAAATAAAGCAGCAGAACATCAGTGATTGTGTCTCATCATTGACTGAAGCACAGACTCTACTCTCCAGCACAATGGTGACCCACAAAACTACATTAAACTAACAGATCTCTCTTGTGCATGCTTTGCGGCATGAATAAATTATGCCACTGAATTGTCCACTTATTGTCTTTAATTCTTACTATGTGCTTTTATTTTTGCTTTTTTTGTGTGTTGAGTTTTAGTAGCATGTTTTGTGATGTTCAGAGTTGATCTGTTTATTTATTTTGTTGATTGTCACCATTGTTGAGATTCATACGCTGATTCTTGATGTCTGTGTGTGTCTAATTTTTGCTGTAGTACTAAAGGTTTTGTGCATATGTTTTAAAAAATTTTCAGTAGCAGTTTGTCATCTCCTGCAGGGCCATATAGACATCAACACAAAACTAACAAAATAATATCCACACCATGTCTTTAAAGATCAGCCTCTGAATGAGATCAGTGAATCAGGCCACTAGATAATGATTATATCATTATCAATCAAAAGCACATAATCACAATCTTTTTTTTTTTTTGGCTTTTCTTGCTATAACAAATGTGTTTTATAAACACAGTTACAGCAGCCAGAAACAAAGCTAATATTAAAAATCAAGGGTCAAGAGCCCAACTAAAGCAAACCCTGATCGCTATAATGGTGAGGCCAAATGAAACGTTTTTAATAAAACAACTACATTTCTGTTAATTCTCAAATAATTTTTATAAACATATGACAGAAATCAAGTCACATTGTAATGTGTGAAGCTGGTAATGCTGTTTGTGGAGTTGTTTAATCAGATCTTGAGAGATTTAATGATGTCTTGTATTTCAGTTGAGTTCATCTTCGGCTGTGGCTGAAGTCAGTTGTAGTTCTTGTTTCTCTTTCATTCAGTGATTCTGCTTGTTAACAGCAGCTGTTCATCACTAAAGCACAACCATCACTTAATTAATCACAGAATTATCTATAAGGAGAGTAAATATTTAACTGAACTGTATTATTTTGCACAAGAGAGATCTGTTAGTTTAATGTAGTTTTGTGGGTCACCATTGTGGTGGAGAGTAGAGCCTGTGCTTCAGTCAATGATGAGACACAAACACTGATGTTCTGCTGCTTTATTTAAAGACCGTAACTGTAGAGTTGCTGATACAGTGATGCGCTCTTTGTTAAGTGCTTTAGCACATGTGTGCTATAGCTGACGATAAACTGCAATGAGTTAAAGTCATGTTTTTATTAACTTTACTATTACAAATTAATTGTTTGCAGTTTTATATTAAGAAATATTCCTTCTCAGTGGACTCAAATTAAATAAGTTTACCAAATGTTTACAACCATCACAACAATTTTACAGCATGCAAGAGTTTGCTGTATTTTTACAGTACAATTGTAATTATTGATTTACAGAACTTTTGTAAATTTACAGTCTTACTGGCAACCAAAATTGCCAGTAAGTCACTGTAAATTTTACAGCAATTCTTTACAGTGTAGTCTACCTTCTTTTCTCACCGAAATTGTAAAGGGTCAAGTTACGAGGAAATCCATTATGGAGGAAATGTTTCTCTAAATGTCTAATTACACAAAACAAGTGTACTGCAATTTCTGAAATGAGAACAGAGAATCACTAGCCTGAAACCCTGAGGGGACATGCACCATTGTTCCCCACTGACAGTCTGTAATTAGTGGCTCATTAAGTTAATAATGAACTGTGTGGAGTGATCACACATCTGTGATCTGTGTGTATCGTGACTCAGACTTGATTACACACTGAATCCAGAGCTATACTGTGGATGTAGTGTGTCGTGACCCGGCAGGGCAGCTTTACTACATTTTCCTGGTAGTCAGTAACAGCTTGCAAACAGTCTTACACCCAAGCTGGCACGATGATTATTATGGTTCCAGCTTCAAGCCTATGACACACGAATGCTGGCAGATGGATGGGGGTCATTTGTTCTTCCCTGTGAAAATCATCCTCAAACTTAATCCAGAAGTTGGTAAAACATTTATCAGTCACACTTTAGTTTGGGGATTGATTCTCACTATTAACTAACTAATAACTATGACTTTCGCCTCAAACTCCTAATTAGCTGCTTATCAATAGTTAGAAAGGCAGTTGTTAAATGTAGGTATGGGGTGGATTAAGAGATCTAAAAGATAGTCATGCAGAATAAGGCATTAATATGCGCTTTATAAGTATTAATAAACAGCCAATGTGATAGTAATATGTGACCCTGGAGCACAAAAGCAGTCATAAGTAACACAGGTATATTTGTAGCAAATTTGTATCAAAATTATAGTTTTTTCTTTTATGCCAAAAATCATTACGATATTAAGTAAAGATCATGGTCCATGAAGATATTTTGTAAATATCCTACTGTAAATATATCAAAACTTAATATTTGATTAGTAATATGCATTGCTAAGAACTTCATTTGAACAACTTTAAAGGTGATTTTCTCAATATTTAGATTTTTTTGCACCCTCAGATTCCAGATTTTCAAATAGTTGTATCTCAGCCAAATATTGTCCTATCATAACAAACCATACATCAATGGAAAGATCATTTATTCAGCTCAGCTTTTAGATGATGTATAACTCTCAATTTCGACCCTTATGACTGGTTTTGTGGGCCAGGGTCACAAATGCATACTAATAAGCAACTAGTTAATAGTGAGAACTGTTCCCTAAACTAAAGTGTTACCAGTGTGTGTGTTAACTCACTGATCTCCAGCTGTCTCTGTATCCGTCCTTTACAGCGCTCCCTGTAATCTGATTGTGTTGCATTATATTCCGTCATCACCTCCACAAATTTACGTGACAGTGTGGAGTGCTGAAAAACAGAAACCTCTTACATTAATGTACACACAACAACATATCCACCAGTCATCAGTGAGTAACAGGTTGTAATAGAGTCGTCTCTCACATGTGTTTTCCGTATCCTCAGATCAGCTGATGGATTTTTTGAATGGTTTAATGTCTCTTCTTGCTCTATGGTCTGCTGGATATCTAAAAAAAGTCATCTCTGTGGTTAATTACTTAGTGCTAAAGAGGGTAATGATAAACAAATACAAATCAAAGTTATTCCAAATCCCTCTGGAATCAGTGTCATGATGTTACGATGAGTTCAGCGTTTACAAGACACAATCACTTCATCATCTTATGGAACAATAGTGAATGAGAGTAAATCCAAATGATATGGACTGCTCTCTATTTCTAACGCCAACAAGCTTATTCATGCATTCATGACCTCAAGACTAGATTATTGTAATGCACTACTGGGAGGACGGTTATTAAATTAGCCTGAGTACTCATATCAGATGATTTTATTGTCATTAGATTGATTACATTTCATACACATTCTCCTAACGGCTTATAAAGCTTTAAGTGAGCTCCTATCTCACTACAGTCCATCACAGTCTTTGCAATAGCACAATAATACCCAGAATATCAGAAAATCTGCGGTAGAAACTCAGGAATAGAATTGGGATCCAGACACATTAAGTCTAAACTGAAGTAAGCAGGTCTGAAGGACATTGATTGAAGTGTGACTGAGAGCCAGTGGATTCTCTAATGCTTCAACATGTGGTTGCAATGTGTATTGTTGAGGATGAGGGACTCACTTTTTAACTTGGAGCGCACTTTATTAGCCAACGTCTTGATATCTGTCATCAACTCCTCCAAATCCACTTTTATTTCTGTTATAAAATTGAAGAGAAAGACACAGAACATGTTTACATGAACATCATTTCTGATCTCCATACTGAAATATTCCTGTATGTAATGTATTCAGCATGATCAGAATATACTCAGACATGCACATTATTTTCCAACGTCCTTCAATTAATGCAATGCATTTTTAGTAATTTTCTGCAGTATTTGAATAAACGTATTTGTCATAACAGAGAGTTACAGTGTTTTGACTGTCTGTATATTGATTTATGTTCAGTTCCTCTGAAAGTGTTTGGGGAAACATTTTACTTAAAGCCTTTATGTATAATGCATTATAAAAGTAGTTATAATACATTAATTATGCCTTGTAATGCACCTTACAATGCATTATACTGTCTCATTAATAATTTTAACCACAGTTAACACATAATAACACTTATCTATTCATTGTTACACTATTTTAAATGTGATTATAATAATTTATTACAAGATCTAATCTATAATGCACATTATGAATAATTATAATGCATTATAGCCTTTAATAACGCTTTATCGTCAACTGAAAAAGTTCAACCTGCCACAGGCGCACATGACACAGTTTTACTCTGCTGTTATTGAGTCGGTTCTGTGCTCTTCTATAACTGTATGGTTTGGGTCAGCCAGCAAATCAGATATAAGAAGACTGCAGCGGACTGTTAGGACAGCAGAAAGGATCATCGGTGTGCACCTGCCCAGCCTTCAGGATTTGTACTACTCCAGAGTGAAGAAACGGGCAGGTAACATCATCACAGACCCCTCTCACCCTGGACACGACCTGTTTGCTCTTCTCCCTTCAGGCAGACGCTACAGATCTCTGTGCACTAGAACATCTAGGCATAAAAACAGTTTTTCCCCCCATGCCATCTCCAGCCTAAACAACTAACACAGGAATTATTACCTGTGTTCTGTAATTCTCTAACCCTAATTCTTGCCTGTAATTCATCCCCCATCTCTAATTATTTACTCTCTCTAGTTCTATGTAAATATGTATGCATAATTTTTCTATACAGCTGTATATATAGAGTAAATAAGGCACAAATCTGTACATAAATCTTCTGTTCCAGATTCAGACACATTATTATTATTATTATTATTGTTAAGGCTTATTTAAATGTTCTGTTCTCATGTCAGATATGTATGTTTATATGTATGTATGTATGTATGCATGTACCAAGAGCTTCTTAAAAACCACAACAAATTCCTTGTGTGTTTGCACACACTTGGCGAATAAAGCTGATTCTGATTCTGATTCTGATTTATAATGCATAAATCTTTAAGTAACGTGTTACTGTGATAGGTTGCCCATAAATGAAAATGAAGTCATCATTTATTCACCCTGGTGTTGTTTTAAAGCTGTATGTCCTTCTTTCTGTTTTGGACCAAAAAAAGAAGAGTTTTTCTAAAATACCCTGCTTGTGCTCATCTGTATAATGGCAGTGGATAACGATCAGCATCAAGCTTTAAAAAAAAAAAGAAAAAGAAAAAAAGATGCAAGTAGCTATCATCAAATGGTCCCATCCGACACATACCATATATTTCAAGTGTCCAGGGGATATATGATAAGGTTTGGTGAAAAACAAACCAACATTTTATGTATTATTTAACAAAACCTTGTCCGTTGGTTTCTGTGCACGACTGCAAAATCATGAGATTTGCACAGCGGTTCACTATGACCAGGAAAGGCACACAAGCTGTGAGAAATCAAGATACAACAAAATACAATCCATGCACTTACATCACATGCATCACAGTTACTGTATGTTCGGTTAGTTTCAATTTCATGGATTTTAGTTCATTTCTTATCACTGTCCTGTTTCCTTTGTTTGAGTTTGCCATGTACATTCATTAATGAATGTCTAACCTGTCTGTAATTTGCTCATCACCATGATTATTTCAGTTCCTCAGTGTCCAGTATTGTTTGTGTATTGTGTGCACACTGTTTCATAGCTTGGCTTGTTATTTGAATTACATGTTGTTTCCTCTAATAAACTGTAAAATGATTTATTGGATCTGTTTTTGAACTTGATCTTGATCTTCATCTTTCTTGGACTTAAAAGTCTTTTATACCCATGTCAGTTAAAATGTTAAATAATGAATGATTGTTTTTTTTTTCAGGGTAGTATAGAAATTCATGTGTATATTGTCATTTATGGATCCAATGGTCTTGTCAATGTAAACACCTTGAGTCCAACACAAATTTCCCCTTTGGGGACAATAAAGTGTATTTCTTCTCAATGTTACAGTATTTTCTTCTCTAAGGTAAATATATCTGTTGTGATCATCACAAGAAGTTATCGAGTTCACATCTGTCAGTTATCATTCTGACTGTCCTCTGACAACCATAGTTCCGGTCCTGAGATATTCAGCTCAGTGAAAGAATTTTGCATAGATACTTTTTTTGGTATTTCTATATGTTGTATTTCATGTTGTGCTTTTATTAATCTTGATTTCTCGAAATTTGCACCAAAATCTTTTTTGCACCTAAAATAGCCTATCTGCTGGGCTGTGATCGTCATTGGCTTTGTATTGAGAGATGTGACTCCCAGCTCACATCAGTCTTTTCCTGAGGCTGAAGTCCTGTGCTGCTCTTCCTGTCCTCAGGAACTGTTTTAGCCATCTCATGCGCCACTACCCACAAGATCTATCAATCCGTTAATGCTTCCTGTGTCAGTACACAGTCATTTACTGTGAGTAAATTAAAGAACAGAGACCTGCTGTCATTGTGGGAGAACACTGGCTTTTAGTCAGTCATGACTCATGAGCATCATCAGGCTTTAACACAACCCAACCAGACAAGAACTCAGTGTGATGTCTTACAGTTGGACCACATCTGCTTCTCTTTTGTGACTCACTCATCAGAGTCCTGGCAATGTTTTGGTGCAGTTGTGGCTATAAAAACTGTACCAGATCTGGGGCTAACATTCACCTTCTAATGTTATATTGCATGATGTCAAACATGGCCAGAGCGGTGAAGACTGACATTGCAATCAGCAGGAGCAGAGTGTGTTTGTGCTTTATACAGAGACATGAGAGAAAGAGATCACAGGCCAACTGAAATATATTGTACTTTGCTTGCATTTTGCAAAGGCTTCTATCCAAAGCAGCTTACACTGCATTCAAGGTATACATTTTATCATCTCAGTTCATTCTCTCAGAATCAAACCCACAAGCTACAGCAACAATAATGAAATAAGAAAAAGATGAAGTGTAACCAGACAGCAGTCATATATAATTTTGGGTAAGGGTCAGCAATAATCACCCATGTAACAACATTAACCTTAGGATTAACCTAAATGGTAAAATGGCTTGTAAATCTCTGAGGGTTTATGGAGTCACTTTGGTTCTTGGATGAAGTAGTCACTCTTTGTTAATAAGTGACACAAGTGTAAACAGAAGTGTATTGAACATCTGAACCAGGACTGACAAACATATTCTGCAGCTGTGTGAACGCAGCCAATCAGAACAGGATTGTGTATTAAGAATGTTAATCTTACATTTTGGTCAGTTATGATTTTTATGTTGATTTAAATGCAGCTGTCTTGCAAATATATCACAATATGAAAAAGGCCAGTGAATGACAATAAAATTAAAAATTAATAATGATGCAACCAATGCAGTAATATACTCTCGGCATTACAAATATACTAAACACATAGATAAGACCTGTTGTTATGCCTGAAATCTAGTTAAATGTTCACTTAAGTTCTTACAGACACACAAATTATTTATATTATGGTAAAGCTGATCAACAGACTATAATCTTTCTCATTTGCCTTTGTGAGTTTATGAAGGCTTTATGTGTCGCAGGGTCTTACTCTCGTCTGGGTTTGGAGAGGCCAGGGTGGCGCTGTGGTTTATTTTCACTTCTTCTACTTTCTCTGCCAGAGACTCAATGAACCCTCGGATCTCCTCTACCTGAGAGAGAAGAGGAAGATCAGAACGGATCAAATACATGTTGTTCATTAACAGATCTGATGCTCTTTCACACATCTCTGTAGGGATAGACCTGACTCACATTTTCAAATAAATTCACACACGGATAGTTGATTCACAAATACATGGATTAAGAGTCACAACAATATAGAGAGTTTTACAAAAATGTAATAATTCATATTTATCAATATTCAATTCAATTCACGTTTATTTGTATAGCGCTTTTTACGATACAATCGTTGCAAAGCGCTTTACAGGAAATTAAGTTTCTACAATATATTTATACATTGTAGAAACTTAATATATTAACTTATGGCAAAATTTGTTAATTCTGCATGTTGTTGGTGGATCAGAGGTTGGCCTCCATCAGAGGTCCTCCGAGGGGTCGGCATCATCTCTTCTCAGGTGTTTGGTCATCTCAGATCAAAATATGTTTTCATATTTCAAACACAAATCTGATCAGCAGTCATTTGTGACCCTGGACCACAAAACCAGTCATAAGGGTCAATTTTTCAAAATTGAGATTTCTACATCATCTGAAAGCTGAATAAATAAGCTAACCATTGATGTATGGTTTATGTTAGGATATGATCATATTTGGCTGAGATACAACTATTTGAAAATCTGGAATCTGAGGGTGCAAAAAAATCTAAATATTGAGAAAATCACCTTTAAAGTTGTCCAAGTGAAGTTCTTAGCAATGCATATTACTAATCAAAAATTAAGTTTTGATATATTTACGGTAGGAAATTTACAAAATATCTTCATGGAACATGATCTTTACTTAATATCCTAATGATTTTTGGCATAAAAGAAAAATCAATAATTTTGACCCATACAATGTATTGTTGGCTATTGCTACAAATTTACCCCAGCGACTTAAGACTGGTTTTGTGCTCCAGGGTCACATTTGTTTTTTCCTGTGCATATGTCGAATGCTGATTTATATACAATATGTATTGTGTATGTTCGCATATGTATCTTATATAACAGGTTAAAAGAAGAAATCAGTGTTACTTGATAAATAGAACGCAACTGCGAAGTTTAGTGCTGACTCTGTCATTCTGTGAATCTGTTTTATGGCTTGAACATGACGTGTTCATCTTCTGTCATTATAGAGCATTATGCAGCAGCATCTTTCTGTGTGTGGCTGATTAGGAAACAGCAATCCCAGAGGAGATTTCATTAGTGAAAAAGCAATGTTAATATCAAACCTGCTCAAAGAACTCGTCCATGAAACCATTTTCAAGGCTGACAGCCACCTCGTCCACCTCTTCTGGGTCTTTTCCCTGATGAATAGAAATACAATAGTTTTTAGGTGATTCATTATCATTAAATATATTTTAGTTTGCAAATAGTCTTTTGATCTGGCAATGAATCATTTTGACCACATGAGTGCCAGAGCCATGTATAGAGCCGGGTAGAAGAACATGATAGAAAGTCATGATAGAGATGATACAGTAAAGTGTGCAAAAGTTTTACAAAATTATAAAACAAACAATCCTGCCATGTGTAATACATACAAGACTGAACTGGCATCCATGGGACCACAATAAGGGAAGAATATACAAGGAGAAAAGTAGATGACCTAATATTGAGCCCTGTGGCACTCCATACTTAATTTGTGTTTGGTCGGACACATTGTCAGTAACACAAAGAAACTGATAGCAACTGGATAGGTAGGACCCATACCATGCTAATACCTGTCCGAAAATGTCGACATAATTTTCAAGCCTATCCAGGAGAATGTAGGCAGCAAGTTGTACACTTGTATTTGTTAAGTTCTGTGAGTATCTTTCTAAAACAACAATATAAATATCAGTCAGTCAGCACATAATTGAATTAATTTGATAACTTAACAGAAGCTTCAGTTTAATGTCATTAGTGTCATTGCTGGCATGTAAACTGGGTTGTTTGTGAGTCACTATTCTTTGTAAAACTGCCTAAAATAATACTACCACTGGCAAGAAACAGCTCTGAAGGATCTAAAGATCCTCAAATGCTAACTGTGTTTTTGCTTCAAGAGAGCAACAATACATTTATGTTGTGTTTTACTTTCTTTCTTTTATATTGATTTATTATTCATTAATTTATCATTTAATAATTGTATTATTTATTTTTTTATATTATTTTTCCATTGTTATTTAGTCTTCTTATGTGTGGCTTCAAGGGCTATTTGTCTTCATGAGTAAGAGATAAGAGAATGTCTTCTTTTCAAAGTTTTTAATGTCACGGGATGATATTGTAAAGCAGTAATTTTCCATTGCTATTGTTTTTGGTATAATAACACTTGTTGGATTTGTGCTGGTCAGACAAAGTCGAAGCATTGAAACATACAAAACTAAGGTTATTCAATAAGCTCCTTTTTTATCATCATTACTTTGTCTCCTGCTTCTGCTCTTCACTGCTTTTCTCAGTCAACTTTGTGGCTGATAGAAGACTGTTAATGCAGTTTTGGGTACCAGACAAGACTTGCTTTTAACAGGTTTTGGCTATTAGACAACTTTGCTGACTAGTTGTTCTGTTACCAGACAAAATTGATATTTTCTGACAGGATCTGGTGTCCGGGGCTGGATCTAATATTTCTGGCGTGGAGGCATGATCTAACAGCTCTAATCGCACAGTGAAACTAATGAGCGCCTAATGCAATACATGCAGTCTCTATCCACTGCTTCCTGTAATCTCGCTCCATCCCTTAAAATGTCACTTTCAGAGAAGTTTTATGGTAGTCCAGATAAGTGCAACCAGGGTTCGACAATGAGGACTACTCAATGGCCCAGCATCAAGAGAATAGAATAGAATAGAATAGAATAGAATAGAACCGAGCAATAAATCTCACTAAAATATACATTTTACTAAAATATTTCTTGTTGGACATCTGTCACATTTCAGTTTCTGTTCTTGTACTTTGTATGTTCCTTTGGTTTCCAATGTAACACAAGTAATTGTATTTTCATAAGAGCAGTACCTGTAAAGGGACTATTATAATGGAGTTTAAAAATGATTGCTATTATTGACGGCTAAAAATGATGGCTATTATTTTCACGTTCAGATGAGTGAATGTGTGTGTTCTTCCTATTTAACTTTATTTAGTGATTTTAACTTCTGGTTACTTTGTTTTAAACTGTTTATATTTTAACCAATTTAGCACATAATTTACAGAATAGCAACATAGATTAATTCACTTTATTTCTTTTCGTAGCCCTCAATTCGTACATTGCTTGGAGGACAACAATGTGGAGGATGTGAAATGATATGTTTTTTTTTTTTGTTATCAACAATTTTTTATTTTCATTTTTTTCACAAACAACACAACATAATATCCAAAATAAAACAAAACAAAACAGCAGACACATACTCAACATCTCAAGGTTCAATCAAAAGGGAGGGAGAGAGGGAAGGACAACAAGAACACAAAAGTTACTCCTTTAAATAATCACGTATATTCAGTAAAAAACACTGCCAAGCCTCAATGGTTGAAGGCCTGGCCCCACCGACTCGCGCCGTTGTACATTCACATGAGACAATTTGCAGGAGGCTACGGATCCAATATGCCTCTCTACACATGTGTGGTGTAAACCAGTTCTGAATTATTGTCTTCTTCACAGCTGTAAAACCAGCAAACAACATTCTCTTTTGCATTGAACTAATACAGAGACCAGAATCATCATTAAGAAGACATAAACTTGGGTTAACAGACCAATCAATTCTCAGTAATGATGACAAAACCAGGTTTACATGTGTCCAGAGACTGATGACGACAGGACATTCCCAAAACATATGAAGAAAAGTGCCTGATGATGTAGTGTTACATATATAGCAGGTCAAATTTGACTGCAGTTTCATTTTAAATCTTTTGTAAGGAGTTATGTATGCTCTATGAATGACTTTGAAGTGAATAAGACGATGAGCCAGATTTTTAGATGTTAAACTGAGATTAGACCACACTCTCTCCCAGTCGACAGATAAATTAAGATCAGATAATTCCCTATTCCAAATAGTTTTAATAGAAAGAGGTTTTGTAATACAATCAATAATTTTATTATATATTAAGGAAACAGATGGCCGACCAGCAGATGGTGCAATCCAGTCCCGCATAGGATGAGAGGAAATGGAAGAAGACCAAGGAACGCCATACGCTTTGAGAGCAGAACGTAATTGAAGAAAAACAAAATATGCAGATGCTGGTAGACAAAATTTGGCTCTCAATGCCTGAAATGAACAGAGGCCCTGGTTATCATACATATCACCGCACGTGTTCACACCTAAAGAGGACCAAGAGGGTTGGACAAATGGACGATTTCCACATACAAAGTTAAAATTGTGCCATAAAGGTGTACTGTTACAGAATTTGAAGGGTCCACCTATCCGACGTTCAACCGTTTTCCAGATTTTAATAGAGTTAGCCACAACCGGACCAAATTTATAATTATCCCCTTTTTTTCCTGTGCCAGTAAATAAAATATCTTGATGTCTATTTGGTTTAACCTTGTCAGCTTCAATCACCCTCCATGAAACTGTAGATTGAGGATCAACCCAATTATGAAGAGCCTTAAGCTGGAACGACCAATAATATAATTCAAAATTTGGTACAGCCAGTCCTCCTGCACTATTAGGATGTTGTAATGTGGTAAGTTTAATTCTGGGACATTTATCATTCCAGATAAACTTAGAAATTATGGAGTTGATCTCCGTGTCTTAAAGTAACCTGGAGGGGGAGAAAGTGGTAGCATAGAGAAAAAAAAATTAAATCGAGGTAACAAATTCATCTTAACAGTCGAGATTCTTCCTTGGAGAGAGACTTTAAGATTCTTCCATCTTTGAATGTCATTTTTGACCTTAACTAAAATGTTATTAAAATTGTCTCTGGCAATCTTATGAATGTTTTTATATATGGTAATGCCCAAATAGATGAAAGATTCCTTAATAGGGATAAATGAGGGAATAGAAAAATTAACCTTAACATTGTTAATTGGCATTAAAGCAGATTTGCTCCAATTTATTTTATATCCTGATAGGCTACTAAAATTATCAAATTCCTTAATTACACTAGAGACTGAAACATCAAAGTGGTCTAAATATAGAATAGTATCATCAGCGTATAATGAAATACAATGATTATGGTCATGAATCTTAATCGATACTTCAGATTTCCTGATGGCTTGTGCTAAGGGTTCGAGAGATAGACAAAACAATAAGGGGGAAAGTGGACACCCCTGCCTCGTTCCCCGCTGTAAAGGGAATGAGGGGGAAATAATATTACCAGTTATGACTGATGCTGCAGGCGAGTGGTATAATGTCTTAATCATAGAAACGAAGTGTTCACCGAAGCCGAAACATTGCAGAACTGCCCACATATAATTCCACTCTAGCCTGTCAAAGGCTTTTTCTGCATCAAGTGAAAAGACCGCACAAGGTGTTGGGTGGGAGTCCGCAAAGTCAAGAATATGAAGGAGTCGACGCATATTGTCAGATGCATTGCGCCCCTTGATGAAACCAGTTTGGTCCTCCTTGATCAAACTATGAATTACCTTCTCCAAACGAGAAGCAAAAACTTTAGCATAGATTTTTAGATCACATGGGATAAGCGAAATCGGTCTGTAGCTGGAACAATCTAATGGATCTTTCCCTTTTTTAAGAAGTAATGAAATCAGTGATGTTTTTTGATCTCTATGAAATGCCCCATGTTCAATTGCAAAATTAAATGAGTTAAGCATAAGTATCCCTACCAAATCCCAAATTTCTAAATATAATTCAGGGGGGAGACCATCTAGACCCGGCGATTTGCCCTTTTGAAGGCTCTTTAGAGAGACGTGAAGTTCCTCCAAACTTAATGGGGCCTCCAAAGATTCTTTATCCATCTGTGAGATCCGAGGCAGTTCCAATTTATCTAAATACTGCTTACAAATTGGTTAATCAAAATCTGTTTCGGCTTTATACAGATTTGTGTAAAAACCTTTAAATATGTCATTAATTGCCACAGGGTTCGTGGTGACCTGATCATCCGATGATTTTATTGCGCTAATATATGCCTTAGACTCGCATTCTTTCAACCTAAGGGCCAATAAATGACTAGGTCTCTCTGATTCAAAATAATATTTTTGTCTAGTCCTATGTAAAATAAATTCTGCCTTTGAGTGTGAAAGTAAATCATATTCTTCTTTTAAAGAGGACAGCTGTGTAGCCTGTTGCTCAGTAAAATGTTGTTTTTGTAGGTTTTGTAATGATTGGATTTTATTTTCTAATTGTGTAAACTGGTGAGTTCTCGCTTTGGCAAGAGTAGAAGAGAAAGATATACAGAAACCTCGTATAGCACACTTAGTCGTTTCCCACAGTATTTGAGGATCCACATCAGAGGGCATATTAATTTCAAGAAAGTCCTTAATATATTCTTTTAGAGAGGTAATAAAAGTCTGATTACTTAATAATGATATGTTAAAGCGCCATCTAGGGGACTTGGCTTTGACATCGGAAAGAGGAACACTGCACAACATAGCAGAATGATCAGATAATAAAATTAGTAATATAGATATAGAGGAATTAGATGAAATTAAAGATGGGCTGAGAAATATGTAGTCTATCCTAGAGAAAGTCTTGTGTCTATTAGAAAAAAAAGTGAAGTCCTTAGCTTTAGTATTCTGAATTCTCCATAAATCGATTAAGTTGAGCTCAGTGATAAATTTATTCAATAATTTAGAGGATGGATTGGCTGTTGTATCAGATTGAGACTTATCTAAAGCAGGATTTATGACAGCATTAAAATCACCACCCACCACTAGAGGGCAATCAATCTCCTCAAGTAAAGTTTTGGAAATCTGTGTAAGGAATGCACTGTCTGTCTCATTCGGACCATAAATAGAGACCAATGCTAACCTATTATTAAATATTTTGCATCGGATAAAAACAAATCTACCCTTCTCATCACTACCAAGGTGTTCAATTGTTAAATTTAACTTCCTGTTAACAAGGATAAGCACCCCCTTAGTTTTATTTTGAGCTCAGGAAAAAGCTATTAATTTGTAATACTTATTCTGGAAACGTGCCACGTCAGATTGTTTTAAATGTGTCTCTTGTATTAAGGCACAGGAGATAGATTTACGGTGTAAATATTCTAATACACGGGTTCTTTTAACAGCAGAATTTAAACCATTCACATTCAGTGATAAAATATTTAAAGTATTGTGGTATTACAAATTTATAAAATGATAAATCTAGGTTCCAATGTAATTGTATATAAACTGAAACATTGTGTTTAAATGTTTAACTTAGCCACTTCCTGACTCAATGTATATTCAAAGAGCCCCCTGGCCCAGACGTGGATTCGTTAGGTTGATTGAATTAGTGTCTATCTTTCGGAGGCCCCTGGCCCAGACGTGGATTCGTTAGGTTGATTGGATTAGTGTCTATGCATTTGGTTCCTGTACTGCATTTGCATGCTTTGTTTAGATTGTCTCCACCTGTTGTATCCCTCCCCCTTTGAAAGGTATAAACTCTGCTGTGCTGAGCAATAGTTAGACTTGGATGACTGCAGCGACGCACAGCGAGTTCTCAATAAAGAGTAACTTCTGCTTGAAAGATATCCCAACGTCTCCTGGTCTCTGCTTCGACGAGGAAAAAGTTCACAACAGATGGTGCCGTGACCCGGATAGAGCTCCTCACCTGAATCCAGATTGAAACTTCTGTACAACCAAGGTTTGGTGAGTGTCACTCTATCCAAAAGAACCTTTAAGACCAGTACAAATTTGTTATCCTCTGCGCCGTCAGAGAAGAGTTAACAGACAGCTGTAGCGTTTGGTTTAACTAAGTTTATCCTCTAAAAAAATATTTTTAGAGATGAAGTTTATCCTCTGTTTCAGGCAGGGAAGTTTTAGCATTACGTGCTAATATTGTTTATCCTCTGTTCAGGCAGGGAAGTTTAGCATCACATGCTAATAGGAGTTATCCTCTGCTTTACCAGGGAAGGTTAACAATAGTTGATTTGTTAACAAGCATACCCTCTGTGGATCAGAGAAGTTTTAGTGTTTTATTTTGTTTTTTTGTTTAGTGTTTGTTTGTGTGGTACAGAAGAAACTTACAAAATGGTTAGAAGGAATGCTAGGCTGATTCCAACCACAGAAAAGAGTGGTCTTGCGACTCCTTTGTGGTCAGATAGCGAATTGAAATCACTGTTAGGAGTGCAAATGAACCTAATAGTCACTGAGAAAGTTAGACAAGAACTAACTCAGAAATATGAGATCCATCCAGATAAGACTTGGTCTGTAGATGAGTGTAAAAAGGTACTAGGAGCATGTATTCGCAAGAACAATGTGAAAGGCATTATCTGTTGTCACAGAGAATTCAGTTTAACATTAGCCACACAACAGTCTCAGCGTAACTCAGAGTTAGAGGAACAGAACAAAGAGCTCTGTGCTAGAGTATCCTCTTTGACTAAGAAATTGAACCTCAAGAAAGCTGCAGCAAAAACTGATGTGGAAGTTAGTCAGCCTGATAACATTTACCCTGATTTACAAGCGTTTTTTGAAACAGATGTAGCTCTCCAATCAGTAACTGATGTGCCGGTAAATTCCGTCAATGTGTGTGGTGCCAGGAAGAGATCTCAGGGAATTGAAGGAATTGAAAGTGTTCCTCCCAACTCTTCTGTTGTCCAAGTACAAACTGTTGCCAAAGCGCTAGGACCTAAAGATATAGAGAGACTATCCCAGAGCTTACCTTCAGCACGCACAAATTTTTCTGAATTTAGAAGAGCATTGATCAGCAAAATGCGTCTCTATGACATGTCGTTAACAGAAGTCACACAGCTGATGTCACAAATTCTAACTGAATCTGAATTCAACAGTTTTGAGTCTGCTGTTACTTCTGAACTACAACATGCCAGTAAAAGCGATTTGAGAGAAGGTGTTTTAAAAATTCTAAAGAATATCATGGGACCCAAAATAGACTGGTCCAGAATCACTAACTGTGTGCAAAGGAAAGAAGAATCTGTGAGTGAATATACTGAGAGATTTTGTCAGTCAGCTGTAATTTACAGTGGAATTGTTGATGACCCTGAAAGTGTGCTAGAGGACAAGGGACCCCTGGTTCGTATCTGGTCAGATGGCCTTGTAGCCGAATACAGAAAAGCTTTACCATTTTTAGATCTAACTTGGTCTAACAGAACTCTCAGAAGTAACCTAGACAGGTTAGCTACATGGGAAAGAGATGCTGATGTCAAGGCAAAAGTAAGAGTAGCAGCAGCTACGTTTAACACAACGAAACAAGACAATAGATGGTCTAAAAGAGAAAGCACATGCAAATATTGTGGAAAATTAGGACATTGGGAGAAAGAGTGTAGGAAGAAGTTGCAAGATAGTAAAAGAAATGCTATGCATAATTCTGCTCCTTCTCAGCCTGCACACAACCCTGAAGTAGTTCCGCCACTGACCACTGAAACTGTAGGACAGCTAGTTCAGGCTCTTCTAAGAGCACAACAAGACCAAGAAAAAAACTAATTGTTGGGGCTGTGAGTAGCTACCTTTCCCCTGTAATCCAACACAATGACCAAAGAATTTTTGTGAAAGGTAGCATAAAAGAGAAAGAGATTGATTTTTTGCTTGATACAGGTGCAGAAATTACAGTAATCCCTACAAAATTGGCACAAGGTTTAAACATCCCATACAAGAAAACCAAACTTTGTTTAACTGGTGTAATAGGTGAAGATTCTGTTTTGTATGAAACTCCGCCCATAGAGGTACAATTTGGCCCAAAAACTCTGAATACAAAATTGCTATGCGCTCCATTAAATACAGGTGCAATTTTAGGCATGGATCTTCTGAGACAAATAAATCTAACTTTAGACATGTCCTCAAAATCTACTAGCATAAAGATTTCCTCAGCACAGATTTCTACCAATAATGCAACCCCTCCCGAGTATGCTTTCTTACAGAATCATCCAATTTGGGCTAAAGACAAGGATGATTGTGGGTTGTTGACAGGTGTAGAACCAGTTAAATTGACAGGAACTCCACCTCCGGTCACCAAACAATATCCGATTAATAAGGAAGCTATACAGGGAATCAAACTTATTGTAGAAAATTTGCTGACGCAAGGAGTGCTAGTTAAAACCAACAGTCCATGTAATTCACCCATATGGCCCATCAAGAAATCTAATGGGACATGGAGACTTACAATAGACTACAGAGTAGCCAATAAAAATATTGATAAAATCACCCCCCTAGTGGCAGATCCATCTACAATTTGTAATGGCTTACCATTAGATTGTAAGATTTTTTCAGTAATTGATATGTCTAATGGATTCTTTTCTGTACCGTTGCACTCTGACAGCCAGCCATGGTTAGCTTTCACAGTTGACTATGAACAATACCAGTGGACACGATTGCCACAGGGATTTCAAAACTCCCCAACCCTATATCATCAGGCTGTCAGACGTGATTTGTGTGACCCAGAATGTCCGGTAAAACAGTCCACTATGATCCAATATGTTGATGATATTTTGATTGCCTCAACAGATCATGAGGTACATCAAACTGAATTGGCATCATTGTTGGACTATTTGCATAAAAAAGGACACAAATGCAGCTTTCACAAAGCTCAAATCGCTAAAAAGCAAGTCACATTTCTGGGTCAAACAATTGGTGCAGGAAATAGATCCATTACACAGGATCGAGCGGCTTCAGTCAAAGCCATACCTCCGCCTACTACCATTAAAACACTCCGCTCATTTTTAGGAACAACAGGTTATTGTAGACCTTGGATTGAAGACTATGCCTCGATGGCTCAGCCTCTCTATGATTTGTTGAAAGGCCATGGTAAAGATTCAGATACTGTTTGTATAAAAGAACTTCATCTCAAAGCTTTTAATGATTTGAAGAGAGCACTATGTCAAGCACCAGCATTAGGAATTGCCCAATCTGATAGACCCTTTGTGCTTTATGTCCATGAACACTTAGGCTTTATGACTGCATGTCTAATGCAAGATCATGGGGGCAGCTTACGCCCAATTCATTACTATTCCGGTAAACTTGACATAGTCGCTCAAGGTATGGGCCCATGCCTCAGAGCAGTACAGGCAGTTCATCTAGTGCTTCAGGCTTCATCAGGAATGGTGTTAGGTCAGACTGTAAACGTAAAATGCCCTCACGCAGTGTCCGCACTAATGAATCAAGCAAAAGTCACTTCTGTCACCTCCTCCCGTTGGGGAAATTGGTTAGCAACTCTCACAGCCCCGAATATTGTTATACAGCGTGCACCAGTCACGAACCCATCCTCATGTATGATGTCTGCAATGACTGAATTTGTGTTAGAGGATGAAGGCGAAATTACTCATGATTGTGTTACGCTTACATATGCAGCGACAAGTGAAATAGCAGAAACTCCCATAGAGAACGCAGAATTGGAGTTGTTTGTTGATGGTTCAGCTCAAGTTATTGAAGGTAACAGACGAGCAGGATATGCAGTAACTTCCACCACTGAAGTAGTTGCTTCAGGTCGTCTTCCAGATCATTTTTCAGCTCAAGCTGCAGAACTAGTAGCCTTAACTAGAGCATGCACGCTAGCTTCAGGATCGGTTGCAAATATCTACACAGATTCCAGGTATGCTTTTGGAGTAATTCATGATTTTGGTGTCATTTGGCAAACCAGAAAATTTCTAACTTCTGCTGGATCCCCCATTAAGCATGCTGGATTAGTGAAAGATTTAATGTTTGCCATGAATCTCCCAAAGAAATTAGCGGTGATCAAAGTGAAAGCACATCTCACAACTAATACTACGGAAGCTAAAGGTAACACTCTCGCTGATGTAGCGGCTAAACAGGCTTGTTTCTATGCAACTGTACAAGTGTGTTCAGGTAGTACAGCACAGAAGACAATTCTGCCTCCTGAATCAATCATTGATCTGTACAAAGATGTTCCTCTATATGAAGCATGGACATGGTTAGACAAAGGAGCCACTGTGGATTCATCCGGTTGCTGGACCAAAGGGGGAAAGTATGTTGCTCCCGAATCACTGTTGCCATATTTGGCTCAACAAATACACAGTTTGGGTCATAGTGGTCCAGCAACGATGAATCACAGGTTCTCAAATCAATGGTGGAATCCAAAATTCAGAAACGCAGCCACTGAAACAGTCAAGAGATGTGTTACATGTCAGAAAAATAATGATGTACCAGCAGCCACTACACCAGCAGCACATACCCCAGCTCCACCAGGGCCATTTCGTCACCTGCAAGTTGATTACATATCGTTGCCCCCTTGTAAAGGAAAAACTGACGTTTTGGTAGTAATAGACAAGTTCTCAAGATGGGTAGAAGCTTATCCAACAGGGCGTGCTACAGCTGCACATACTGCTAAATGTCTTGTCACTGATTTCATTCCCAGATGGGGATTACCAGATTACATTGACTCAGATCAAGGTACCCACTTCACAGGACAGGTAGTCAAGGAAGTGTCTAGAATGTTGAAGATTAAGTGGAACCTTCACTGTCCCTATAGGCCACAAGCATCAGGACAGGTTGAACGATCAAACAGAACAATCAAAACCAGGCTAAGCAAAATGCATCAGGAAGGAGTACCATGGGTTGAAGCACTGCCCGCAGTACTGTGTAGTATGAGAGCATCACCTAACAGATCAGTAGGACTGAGCCCTCATGAGATTATTACTGGACGCCCAATGCAGATGCCAGGTGTGATTGATCTTAGAAATGCTGATGTGCACATTGCTTCAGATGCCCTGATCGCTTACTGTGAAAACCTCACAAAGGCAGTGCAGAGTGCCAAAGAGAGAGTTGAGTCGTGTTGGCAGACTCCACCAGAAGGTGGACACACAATCATCCCAGGTCAGTGGGTTATGATAAAATCATTCAGAAACAAGCCATTAGAGCCTAAGTGGCACGGACCACATCAAGTGATGTTGATTACAGCAGCTGCAGTGTTGTGTCAGGGAAGGAAAGCCTGGACTCATGTGTCACACTGTAAAGTTGTTCCCCCACCTACAGGGATAGGATAGGACACACGGACCAGTGAGGAGCCCAGGGAAGAACCGAAAGCAACAGGCTTCGGGGGACAACCCTGCGGTGAAGATTTCCTCATAGGCCTTTCCCCATCCATTAGTCCATCCTTTCCTCACTGTTCTTTAGGTGTCGCAGGAATTGAGAAATAGGGAAAGAAGGAACAACAATAGCAGACTATATTTGAACAGAGGATACAACCCTAATGTTTGCAGACTCTACAACAAATACTGCTATGTGCCGTTGTTCTCTTTTGTTTTGGTTTTTTCTTCCTCTGTGCAGATACCACTTGATGGCCGTCCTGAGATCCATATGCACCGCCCTTCTCACCTGCGGATGAAGCCACAACCTCTAGAAGACAACTAGACCCATTGCCGAGCCAACTATCACACAAGAAAGAGAAAAGAAAGAAGAAAGAAAAAAAAATACACAACGCAGAGACTCACATACGGGAACTTCAGTCATCCATTAACATGATCAAGATTTTCGTACTATTAACCATCATGGACATCACGCAAAGTGTAGACCCCAGAAACAACATATTCTTAGAGCTGATGAATATGTCAAGAAATGCCTTGTTTGCTGGAAAGAACGTTTGCATGCCGCACGCACCTTCAGTAGGAGCAGGAATCCCATGGGTGGCACACCCTATCTCCAAATGTGATACGTGTACCTTATTCGATCATCATACCAGTGGATTATACAACAAGGATACATGTCACAATGTAACAATTCCTCCAGCTTCTTCGTGTTGCATTCCTGGACTACCATCCTGCAACCTAACTTCAGCTACTCCCATCATGACAGATCTACTCATGCCAAGGATGTTCTATTGGTGCATGGAAAATCATGCTCCAGCATCAACTACACTGGGTGAAATTCCTCGTGAACGTTGCAGCTTTGTGATTGAAGGAAGAACCGAATTCGATGTGTACGTTACTACATCAGATACGAAAGAGGAGAATGAATTAAAAGAGTGTCTCTACGGGAACCCATCCCTACCGAAACTTTTTGCCATAAATCAGTGGTGTATGATTCCTCCACCGACTGGCACTTTGTGGTTATGTGGGACTTCTGTCTACAGCATCCTACCCAGCCAATTCAATGGCAGGTGCACCCTGGTTTATGTCCTACCAGCCATCAGAGAAAATACACACTCCACCTCAAGTTCTCCACATTTACAAAATTCAGCTTCTACTAACAAAGATGCCTGCATTCCAGGATTCACTTGTGTACAAACGTGGTGGTCAAGAACTCTTGGTGCATTAATCCCATCGTATGGTGTCATGCAGGCTCTCGATCAAGTCAGAAGCCTGTCGGATTCTGTACAGAAATTGGCCAATGATACGGTTTTGGCCCTGGGCAACATCAAGGACACTCTGGCCTCGCACAAGATGATGATCTTACAGAACAGAGTGGCCTTGGATTACATTCTTGCAACACAAGGGGGAGCCTGTACCATTATCGGTCCTGAATGCTGCACCGGGTTAATGGATCCAACAGAGAACTTGAACAAAATCCAACAAGACATTCTTGGTCTTTCAGCAAAATTACACCAGATGACTGAAGATAATTCTTCATGGTTCGGAAACTTGTTAGGTAAACCCTGGCTGTGGATCAAGGACATAGCACTTCTGCTCTTGTTTCTCCTACTTGCGTATTATCTATGCATCCACAGTATCAAGTGTTTCGTTCAGCAAATGACGCCCGCCTCTCACGAGGAAATGACAGTTCCAACCAGAAAAGAGTATTACCCGTAAGAACTTCACGGACCCTAATTGCATGTTTTGTTTCTGTGTCAGCATGCAATTACAGATAAGCAACACAGAACATGTACAATGTGCCTGTAACGATTACAAGTTACAAGATTTAACTTTTAAGTGTCTAAATTTGTATTTTGTGAGAGTTATTAGAACTCTCAAAGGGCGAATTGTGGTATTACAAATTTATAAAATGATAAATCTAGGTTCCAATGTAATTGTATATAAACTGAAACATTGTGTTTAAATGTTTAACTTAGCCACTTCCTGACTCAATGTATATTCAAAGAGCCCCCTGGCCCAGACGTGGATTCGTTAGGTTGATTGAATTAGTGTCTATCTTTCGGAGGCCCCTGGCCCAGACGTGGATTCGTTAGGTTGATTGGATTAGTGTCTATGCATTTGGTTCCTGTACTGCATTTGCATGCTTTGTTTAGATTGTCTCCACCTGTTGTATCCCTCCCCCTTTGAAAGGTATAAACTCTGCTGTGCTGAGCAATAGTTAGACTTGGATGACTGCAGCGACGCACAGCGAGTTCTCAATAAAGAGTAACTTCTGCTTGAAAGATATCCCAACGTCTCCTGGTCTCTGCTTCGACGAGGAAAAAGTTCACAACAGTATGCATTGAATATTCATAATCCCAAGATTGTACACAATAAATGCAAAAAACAAAAAAAAACAAAAAACAGAAGCACTTCCATTCCGTAAATAACACGTAAACACTGATGTGCATTTTAGATACCAAACCTCCTATATGAAAAATCCCTTTAGAAATAATGTAAAATAGATAAAAGCAAAAACAAAAACAACATAAAAATGTGAACAACCGACAACATAAACAAAGAACAACTCAGACCGCACATTACCGAGAACATAGGTCTGACTGAGCAACAAAAAACAGTGATAGGTCGTGACCGATCCACTCCAACGCAAGACATGTCTCCCGAAAGGCTCACAAAGCCAAAAAAAATATTTTTTTATTAATTAAACCTACTCTCCATTAGTCCCCTCCAAAACAGAAAAATGGAGTGTCAGTCTTACCAGCAAAGAGATCGTTGTACCGGATAAATAAGGACAATATCCCAGTATAAGAGAAGAAAACGCAAACAATAGGTTTAGCAAGCATCCATGCTCATCCTGCTATCATCCCCTTCTGGGCAGCTAGGGCCAAGTCCATCCCGGCCGTCACGCCCCTCCCGTCGAATTGGAGAAACAGCGGTTGCTGCTCCCCCGTCGTCCCCCCGCAGAGCTGCGGCATAGGACTTCTGCTGAGACATGGAACTGATAAAATCCTCCGCTTTCTGAGGGGAATCGTAGCTTCTCTGTTCCCCTTTGTGCCGTAGCTTAATCACCGCTGGATAGATGAGGAAGGGCTGGAGACCAAGTGCAGTCATCTTCTTCAAAACCGGACCAAATGCCTTTCTCCTGATCGCTGTAGCCGGACTAAAGTCAGGAAAAAACAGCAGTGACATTGTTCTGTGCGCACTTCACCGGATACGCCTGCCGAGCACCTTTCAGGATATCTGATCTGTCATGCCATCTCAGTACACGGAAGATGAGAGTGCGCGGCCGATCGGAGCCCCTCCCTCCGTCATACACGCGATGCGCCCGATCAATCTCGATGTCACGGCCCCTCAAGGAAGGAATCCACTTTGAAAGATTAGCTCGGAGGAAACCAGCTGCATCTGGACCCTCCATCCCTTCTGGGAGTCCCACCAGTCTAACATTGTTCTGTCTGCACCTGTCCTCCATATCTGTCATCTTCTCGGTGAGTCGCTCCAACTGATCCTTTAAGTCCGTGACTGTTCTCTTATTTCCCGCGCCGCTGCCTGAACAGAAAAACGCGGTCACGTGTCTGCTTCGTCTCGGTAACTATGGCCTCAAACTCCTCTCTTAGCTCTTTAACAGACTTATTGGTCGCTAGTATGTCCTCACGCAGTTCGCGCAATGCTGGAATCAGCACAGAGTCCATCGCATCTCTTACTGCCGAGTTCACAACCGAATTCAAAGTGCTTTGGTGTTCTTTAAATGCTAGTTCAATGCGGCTAGCAATAGCACTGTCCAGGTCTTCACTGGAGATGGCTGAATCTCTGAATTTTTTCTTCATTGGCGATTGCTCAATCTCTCTTTTCCGATCTCCTTTGTCTGCCTTAGTACTCATGATGGGTCCAATGCAGAGTGTCAAATTTTACTGACAGGATCGTAAAATATGTGGCAAAGTGAGCGGAGCGAAAAACTAAGCCTGCATCACCGTCGAGGGGTCACGTGATCCTCTGAAATGATATGTTTTTAAATGAAATCCAAAAAATGAAATGCTGAGAAATACAGTATTGTGTATTGCCAGGATGCGATTTGGTAAAGAACAAAAAATGGGGGATATTTTAATATCGCTGTATCACGTGCCTTGTCAGTTTTGTGCATTTGCTTGGCCCTTTGTTGTGTTAAACAGTAAAGTGTGTTCAAGTGCCAGTAAAAAGACTTAAACAATGTAAAGAAATACTCTTTGAGAGAAGCAGTCAATCAGCATGTAAGTGTATTTATTTCTTGTCTCATTAGTTTTTAATGCAGTTGTCATAAATGGAAAATACTAGGAAATGCTTGTTTTGCTTACTGTGTTGAGATGTGCTGAAGTGGCGTTTGGTCTTGTGCTGTATGTGCCTTGTCAGTTTTGTGCGTTTCCAGTGTGTCCTGCTGAATTCAATTACAGTTGACCAGATATAAAAAGGTATAAAAAAGGTTAATATACCGCGGCAGCAGTCATGGCACCCCTCGAAGACCAAAGAGTGTGAAGACCAGCGACTCTACCTATGCAGCTCCACTGAGCAAGGACACTGGCAAGAGACATAGGTTTTGCTTCTTATTCATCCTACAACTTTTTTCACTTCTGGTTCAGTTGTTATTGCCGATCTTTACTATGTGTTTCCAAATATCTACTATTACTAATACTCGCAAACCATGCGTCACACAACACAGGCAGCACAATCCTGACAATCTGTGCATTTTGCCAATGTCTGCTAAATTACTACTTCTTTTCCTATTGGTCTCTGGAATTGTCAGTCTGTGGCAAACAAAGCAGATTTCATTACATCTATTACTAGTCACTCTAGATTCAACCTCATGAGAACTGCATCAAACCAGAGGACACTGCCATGCTTGCAGCCCTCTCCAATAATTTCTCATTTTCCCACATCCCCCGTCTGTCTGGAAGATGTGGAGTTACTGGTCTGCTTATCCCTAATGATTGGACATTTCATCCTTTACCATCTCTGGGTATCAACAGCTCCTTTGAATCACATTTACTTACCATCACCCACCCTCTTAGAGAGCAGGTCATGTGGGTTTTCAAAAAAATATCTGTTTTGCAGTTTGTAATGTAGCTATCCTTCAGTGCAAACAGTCTGCAAAGTTGTTAATCAAAAACGTGCATGATAAATAAAGATATTGTCTCTCAAAAGAAAGAGTCGACTCTGAACCACCTTAATGAGTCGTCATATTTTCGAATCTTCTGCCTGTTACCGGTATACGTCACTAGGTCCCATATTTGTATAATCCCACCTGCCCGTGAAATACGAACACTCTGACCTGCCCACAAACACTTCCGCTAGTTAGTGTGTTTACATCATGTCGAGAAGACGCTGTGTTCTGCACTGTGTAAGCAAGTTTGTATTGTTGTATTGTTTTCATTGCTGAAAGATGATAATGTAAATAATCAGTGGTTAAAATTCATTTTTTCCATGATACCACAGCAATACAATGCAAACCTTTTGTTGTGTACTCATCATTTTACTGAGAACTGCTTCTGTAATCTTGGCAAGTTCAACGCGGGATTCACTAAATGCTTGTCCATGAAAGATAAGTCTGTACCTTCTTTATTTGGACCAAAAAGCAGATGCGTGCACGGGGGTTGGGGGGTGGTGTTGGGCAGTTGGGCTTTGCCCTTTAATCGCAGACGGAAAAGTGCCCTGGACGGACCGCGACGGAACCACAACCTGTAAGTACGATTGATACGTTATGTTTTCAATTGAGTGCTCAAAATATCAAGTTTTTGATATTGATTTTTTGTGCAAATATGTGTCACCATCACTTGGACTTTGAGTTTGTTTTCATTCATCCCATGTGTCCCTTGACCTAGTTCCTGTCTCTCTTATATTGTGTCATTCTGTTCACCTGTGTCTAGTTTATTCAGTCATTATCCTCATTTGCTTGTGTATTTAAGTTTTTTCATTTTGTTCAGTTTTAGTTTGTCAGGTCTCGTCTATTGTATACGTGTGTTTCCAGCCCTTGTTGTGTGGATTACCCTATGTAATCCACACATGATTTATTGATTGATGATTTGATTTATATATGATTTATTAAAGACTGTTTACCATCATCTTCATCTTCGTGCGTATTCATTTGACACACCGATACATGACAAAAGACCCGTGTGTCCCCGCGTTTTGTTTCTGTTTGTTGAAAGTTTTTCTTTTTTATTTATTCATGGACAATCCTACCTTCCTCCTCCTCCTGCTGGAGCAGGGGGAGCGAACTCTCGAGGACCATACAAGACTGTTTCTGGAAGTGGCTCATCACACCAGCCTCCCGGACGACGCGCTCTGATCGTTTTACAACGCGAGCCTCAACACCGCTTGCAGAGCGCAGTTGTCTGAAGATGGTCCTCGGGAGAGTTTTGCCGCCTTTGTGGAGTGGGTACAGGTAAGAAACGGATCTCCGTTCACCATTGGACTTGAGGAAGATCTCGCCAGTCCCACTCCGGACCCAGAGCCCAGCCAAGCATCACCCCGCTGTGCGGAGCAACAGCCAGAGCCCACCGCAGAAGGAGAGCCAAAGCCTGCCGCGACCGACAAGTCATAGCCTATAGGAGCGACAGAGCTGAGGATCGCCAGAGCCTCACACAACGTCTGACCAGGTGCGAGAGCCGCAACCATGCACGCAATGGAGGATGAGACAGTGGAGAGCGAGGGCACGGAGAATGGTCCCGGCCACTGTACCACCGCTGAAGGTGAGCTGAGGCAGGACTTGGAGAACTTAATGGACTTTTATTCTAATATACCCAGTCTTCTTCCGTCATCGTCTGAACTCTGTCTGTCCTGAAACGACCATGGAGATCTGTTTTGAACTGTTTGCCTGCCTGGAACTATTTGTTCATGCCGTCACGACCATGGAGGTCGGTTTTGAACTGTTTGTCTGCCCTGATCTGTCTGTTTGTCCTGTCACGACCACGGAGGTTGTTCCCCTGTCCACCGCGCTCCCGGAATTGAGGGTCACAATTTTGCCCTCTCCCACCTCCTCTCATGTGTCCTCTGCCATCTTCTGCCCCTTTGCCGCTGCATCCTGCCAGCCCTTCAGCTCACCCTCTGCCCACCATCTGTGTTGTGGGTTCGCAATGTTCTGCCATTCGTTGTCGTGGCTGGAGGATCCCTGGTCTCCCTGGTCTCCCTGAGTCCCGGACTCAGCCCTCTGCCCTTCGATGCATTTAAACCTGTTGTAGGACACTTTAAAAACTTAAAAAAACCATATGACCTGCTCTTTAAAATGCATTTTGTATTTGTTTTTCAACCCCAAGGTCCGCTAGGAAACTTCGTGAAGGAGGTGGTTGTGTTGCTCTCAACCTTCCGTGAGGATGGTACTCCTCTGGTTATGCTTGGAGACATCAACATCCACTTAGAACTTCAGGCTGCAGACTTTCACACTCTGCTTGCCTCTTTTGATCTCAAACGTGTGTTGACTGTGGGTACTCACAAATCAGGTAACCAACCGGACCTTATTTACACATTTCACTGCTCCACTGATCATGTGCTGCTCTAATGCACACCACGGATAACTTCCTCCTCACTCTTACCCTCAACATTCACTCTCACTCTCTCAGCTATCTGCTATGGTTTCATCTTAGCTTCCTCCCCCTAAACAGTTCTCAACACATAATGCTAAAAATACTACTGACAATTTCTGCTCCACTCTGATGTCTTGTTTAGACACAGTCTGCCCCCTCTCTTCCAGGCTAGCCCATACCACCCCTTCAGTCCCTTGGCTATCTGATGTTCACCGCGAGCATCGTACTAAACTCAGGGCTGCAGAGAGGGTGTGACGAAAATCCTACTGACCTTAGTGTGTATCGCTTACTCCTCTCTTCCTTCTCTGCTATTGTGTCCACTGCTAACAAAATTAACAACTCTTGCATACTCCTTAAAATATTTTCCTCCTTCCTTTATCCTCCTCCTCCCCCTCCTTCATCAGCTCTAACAGTTGATGACTTTGCCACATTCTTCATTAAAAAATTACAACCATCAGTGCACAATTGTCCACACCACAAACTGTCAAACATATCTTATCAGCAAACACACTTGCTCACATCCTTCTCTCCACTCTCTGAGACAGAAGTCTCCAAACTCATTCTTTCCAATCATCCTACTACTTGTCTGCTTGATCCTATTCCATCTCATCTCCTTCAAGCCATTTCTCCTTCAATTGTGCTTGCACGTACATCTTTAACACATCCCTTCACACTGTTGTTTTTCCCTCAGCATTTAAACAGGCTCGGATAACCCCACTACTTAAGAAACCCACTCTTACTCTAGCACTTTAAAAAATAAAATAAAAAAACAGACCAATATCCCTTCTTCCATTCATTGCAAAAACACTTGAACAAGTTGTGTTCATCCAAGTCTCTGCATTTCTCACACAACCTCCTGGACAGCAACCAGTCTGGCTTCAGAAGTGGACATTCAACCGAGACTGCCTTGCCCTCGGTTGTTGAAGCACTAAGACTAATGTTCAATACTTATCTCGCTGGATCTGTCCGCTGCCTTTGACAAGGTTAACCACCAGATCTTCCTGTCAACCCTCATGGCAAAGGGCATCTCAGGAACCGCACTCCTATGGTTCGAGTCTTACCTCTCAGATAGGTTCTTCAAGGTATCTTGGAGGGGTGAGGTGTCCAAGTCGCAACATCTAGCTACTGGGGTGCCTCAGGGCTCAGTTCTTGAACCACTTCTCTTCTCTGTCTACATGGCATCACTAGGTTCTGTCATTCAGAAACATGGCTTTTCACATTACTGTTACGCTTATGCTCAGTTGTCCATGATAGCTGCTCGCATCTCAGCATGTCTAACAGACATTTCTTGCTGGATGAAGGACCATCACCTTCAACTCAACCTTGTTAAGACAGAACTGCTGTTTTTCAGAACAGCCAGGAACCTTGGAGTTTTGTTCAGCACATCTCAACACAGTAAACAAAACAAGCATTTCCTAGCATTTTCCATTTATGACAATTGCATTAAAAACTAATGAGACAAGAAATAAATACACTTACATGCTGATTGATTGCTTCTCTCAAAGAGTAGGCTATATATATATATATTAGGGGTGGCACGGTACACAGATGTCACGGTTTTGTACGTACCTCGGTTCGGGGGTCACGGTTCGATACGATTTCGGTACAACATGAAAAAAAAAAGGAAATCTACCATGATCAGTTTATTTTCATTTATTTTGAACAGACAGTAGTGCAAATAAAAAAAATCCATCTAGATGTGAAAATACTAAATATTATTACATGTTATATATATAAAATCTGTTTTGTTTTCATTGTGAGTGTACACAAATAAAAGCAGACCTTTATACAGTGATTATTAATAAGACAATAAGTGTTTAAAGTTGATTCTGCTGGTAAAAGGAAACAGTTGAAGTAATCGCGCCGGAGCGCGCGCACATGCACACACAAACAAACACAACACACATCAGTTCCAGCATTGCTAACTTGACAGCCAGTTGGTACTTTATCAAAATAAAATACAGTGAGCCAAACATCAGCCCTTCTGGATTGGGGGTGAATTGCCTGTATTCGTTGTAAGGCCTCATGCATCGAACCGAGATGTCCGTACCGTGACGGTTCGGTACAAATACATGTACCGTGCCACCCCTAATATATATATATATACTGTATATATAAACAGAAGAAATGAAAACATAGAAGACTACTCATTATAATTAATTGCCGTAATACTTGGTAACTGAGAGGGCTCATTTTCAGCATGTGTTTGAGAATAACCAGAGCACAGTAAATGAATGGAAATTAAAATTCTCACAGACAGATGAGTCTTTATTTAGAACACAACCTCCATATGCCCTGAAAACACATAAAAACAACCCTCAGGAAACACGGCTTCACACAGTGTGTCTCATTATGGTGATATATAGTCTACAATTATATCGTAATTGTTGTTTCAGAGATGTGGAATCTGACATTATCAAGTATGTCACTCACTTTGCAAAAACAAACAAGAATGCCTTAAGAGCACACTTTCACTAATGTAGCCTACAATGCATTTCGAATGACCCCGAAATTCAAGACATGGGGGCAAAAATGCGCTTCTCAGAGTTTGTCATATTTCTACATGATATAGTCAAAGCAACTATATGTTGCTTTTTATATTTGTTTGCAACTTTGGAGCCCCCTACATTGAAGTGAGTGGAATTTGTTGTTTTAAATATATGACTGTTGTAATTTCAATGAATAGCTGTGCACGTGCATAAAGCAAGCCACTGACCTTACATACTCCCAGAACAGACGTTTTGGTTGTGGGGGGGGGGGGGGGGGGGGGGGGGGGGGGGGGGGGGGGTGCTTTCAGCAAGATTTTTTTTCCAAATACCAGAATAACTGCAATTGTGATATTGATTTTATACAATAAACAACAAATTAATAAACAAATTTGTTCAATAAACAAGAAGTTAATACCGTGAGTTACTTTTTAGACACAATATTGTTAATATTATCTGTTTTTGCTCTATTTTACCAATGAAAATAGTTCCAAACACGTCGCAACAGTTGTTTTATTCCTGAATAAATCAGCCATTTAAATGAATCGGTTGAATAAATGATTCAATGACTCAAACATTAAGACAGTGACTTGCTGCCACCTACTGGCAATTTTAGTTTTGTATTTATCATTTAATTAAAAAAAATATATATTACAATTAGGGGTCGACCGATTATGGGCCTGGCCGATTATCGCCGTCGATATTAAGCATTTTTATGATAATCAGTATCGGCCATTTTCAAAATCGATGTGCCGATAAAATAATTTAATTTTGAAACGCGCTATTTGGCTCTGATGCGGCCTGTCGGAACTCACCACTCTGTGGGCTAGAGCAGTCTCCGTCCACCGCGCATCTGATTTGTTGGGAGTCACGAGTCGACCAATCAGCGTTGGGAGACTAAAGGATCTCACACGAAAGCTCTTGCTAACTGGAGCTGCTTGCTTCAGTGATCACGCATCAGTTGTCTCTCAAAGGCAGCAGCAGACGTTGCTCAAGTTGCAATAAATCACAATCCACTACACTGAAGTTGCAAAACACCTCAATATTATCTACTTCTGGTTTCCGCGATGGGGAAAACGCGGACGGAATCGCGGAATCCAGTCATATAAATGGAATTTACTGTATAACGCGGAGTCACGGAATTTGTCAAAGTTTGGATGAATTAATCAAAAGTAGGTCCGTACATTTAAATCGACTCGCGCTATGGACTAGTATCTGTAAACATTAAGCCGCAAAAAGACTATTTAAATATGAATTCTGCATGTTCTGCGTGTCTCTGTATATGTGAATGGCACAGACGCGCGGTTTTTACTACACACACACACACACTCACACAGAAGTGTGCGACGCTCGCAGTGTTTTCAGCATCTGCCGTCTCACTAAATGAGGACATAAATACATGAACAACATCCCCAGACCTGCTCTGAGAGTTACTTCATGAGCATTTGACCGTTTCATTTGAGTAAAACGATCGTCATATCATACATAGGCTACAGAAACTTAAGAGGTCCTCATGGCAACCCGTCAAAATAAAAGTTCGGTTTATCTAGTAATACTACTACAACAATTATTACTACATTGTTTAAAAGAATAATCACACAATACGCTATTTCTTCCATGTTTTCATTTTAATAGTAAACCCATTTGTTTGCCAAAAATAGAGTTTAACTCTCATTTGATTAAAAGATAAATGAAATTAATGTTTTATGCCTTCATTTGCACTGCACTGTAAATTAAAACTAATAGAAATTACTGTCACATAGGCCAAGACTAAGATACTGTCACATAGGCCAAGATTAAGATACTGTCACATAGGCCAAGATTAAGATACTGTCACATAGGCCAAGACTAAGATACTGTCACATAGGCCAAGATTAAGATACTGTCACATAGGCCAAGATTAAGATACTGTCACATAGGCCAAGATTAAGATACTGTCACATAGGCCAAGACTAAGATACTGTCACATAGGCCAAGACTAAGATACTGTCACATAGGCCAAGATTAAGATACTGTCACATAGGCCAAGATTAAGATACTGTCACATAGGCCAAGACTAAGATACTGTCACATAGGCCAAGATTAAGATACTGTCACATAGGCCAAGATTAAGATACTGTCACATAGGCCAAGATTAAGATATAGGCTATTGAACCAAGTGTGCCTATAACAGGCTATTAGTGTTATAGTTTCATTAAAATAGTTGCGGTCTTCTTAACTTCTACAATGGAGCTATGAAGACAATTAAATTATTTACACTTATTATATACATTGTGCTTTTTAAGTTAATCAATTGATGTGCATTAGATGATGAATTGAATAGTCACCTCTTGTAGGTTATGATTTAAGCATCAGAAAATAATTAATGAAGAATTATGAGAGGTTATGCTATTACACATACATTTCCAACATGTAAATTAGTGAAGCCAAATACTTACATTTCCCCAAGCTGTTTAGCTGTAGTACAGTATTCATAGGCTTAATCATGAAGCATACAGTGGCCTAGGGCTGCACGATATATTGCATGCGATAGTCATGTGCATCTCGTCAGTAAAGCCGGTTCTGTGATTAGCAGTAAATCTCCATCACCTGCTTTCAGATAGAGCGGCATTTAATACACAGAGCCGTAGTTCACTAACAAGCTACGCAACATCACGTTCATTATCGAAGGCGATTCATCTGTGATTATGAGCACGAATTGCGTAGCTTGTCAGTGAACTACAGCTCTGTGTATTAACTTCCGCTCCATCTACTGGGTTGGAAAACATGTGATGGAGATTTAATACTAATCACAGAACCGGCTTTACTGAAGAGATGCACATGACAATCGCATGCAATATATCGTGTAGCCCTACAGTGGCCCCACTTTTAACTCTCTCTTTATATTACCCTTATTGTAGATGGATGCATGGAGGAAGACAAGAGTAAGAAGTGCAACCAACACCAGGGAAGGCAGTTTTTGTCAGAGCCCTTGTTATTCTAAATTTTGACATTAATTGTCATTTTTACACCAGACATATATCGGTTCAAAATATCGGTTATCGGTCTAGTTGGTCTGTAATAATCGGTATCGGCATCGGCCCTGAAAAACGCATATCGGTCGACCCCTAATTACAATGTTCAAAATATATTTTTTTAAAACAATCATCTCATAGCATGATTTATGCAATCTTAATTGCAGTGCATGTAAATGCTGATTTAGATGCAGCTTCTGTGCCACTTAGAAAATTTTATTTTGTTATTGATTTCATTTCATTGGTAACAGTGTCTTATTATTCTAACTGAATTTATTGATTGAATGTAAGAATTTGACAAAAGATGATGCATATATAATAAGGTAAGAAAGTTGCCCTTATAAAGGTAAAAATGCCCAAATACTAAATGAATTGGCATGTGTTGCCCCTTGATGAAAACGTCTCTGTCACTAAACTGACCACTGCACAGAATATGAAAAGCTTTGGGAATCAGCTGTCCATGAACCAGCCAAGATACCACCACAAAAAAACTCTAATTATCAGCATCAACAAAATCACAGAGAATATTGAAATATATTTCCTTTGTCAATATCATACACCCCTATATTGACAGAGAAATCAGAATCAATAATCAGTTGTCTTCTGATGTCTGATGTCAAAAACATCAGACATCAGAAGACTACAGAGAACGGTTCGGACTGCAGAGAGGATTATTGGTGCTCTCCTGCCCACCCTCCAAGAGCTGTATACATCCAGAATAAGGAAAACGGCTCAGAAAATCACTCTGGATCCCTCACATCCAAGCCTTCTCCTTTTTGAACTTTTGCCATCTGTCTGACGCTACAGAGCACCGAATACCAGGACAACCAGGAACAGTTTCTTCCTCCAGTCAATCTACCTTATGAACAGTTAAATGTCCCCCCCCCCCCATTGTGCAATAAATATATGTGCAATAACCTTATATTTATTTGTTACCACCCCACATCCTAGTTCTATCTATAGCACAACTGTACATACAATTTATTTTATTTTTCAGTTTATTATTCTATTTCTGTTTATTTATATGCGCAAGCATATGCAATAAAGCGGTTTCTGATTCAGAAATGAAACTTGCGTCGATGTAAACAATAAGCTTTTTCATTTGACTTGTCAACACACTGTAGCATCACATTGAGTGCACACAAAAAATTGAGTGTTTAATCTTGTCATTTTACATTATTGACACTATTTTCCCATTTTGATATTGTGCATTGCTTTGTCACAATTTGTATTGTTAAAAGCCTATATAAATAAAGTGACTTGACTTGACACAGTGTCTGACAGACTACAGAGGGTCAGTTTTACAGTTCAACACACTTTCATCATGACTGGGTCATATAGTGTCAGCACGGATGAGTGATGTGTTCATTCACACACTGGACACTGCATACTAACAGTGGAGCAGTGGGTCGATGCTGCTTTGAACCTGAAGTGAACTAAAAGCTAAAGCCATGTCAATACATGACACACAACAGGACAGAATCACTCTCATGTCCTCTGTTTGTTCAGTGATAGTGAAGATAGACTGGTAAATGATTACTGTGCTCAACTCAGATCACATATAGTAAATCACAGAGTTAAAGCATCATTTATCATATAAAGATATAGTCGTTCACACCTGCTCGGTGAACTTTATGATGATAAATCAATTTTCTGCTCTATAACACAGTGACTACTTTTGCTGTATATGCAAACGAGCCTGTACTTTAGCCATCTACGTGAACACAAAACCCTTATTTTTAATATTAACATGATTTATTTCAGCCTCACATCTAAACTGCTCTTCTCACGAGCATGCAAACTCATGAATGATGATTTTCTGCTCCTGTCAATCATCACGAGACTCTTCCAATCTATTCAACTCAAATAAGGAAATGATAGTCTGTCCAAAAGTCAGTGTATTTAAGTAATAAAACAAAGAAAACAACACGTGTCCGTGCTCATCTCATATTCACCAGCTTCACACATTAAATACAACTACTGCACAACAAACATAAACCATCATCTGTCGATCTGAGTGATTCTGAGAAGAGATCAATACGAAATCGTCAAGAAAAAAACACGCTCAGTATGAATGATTCTTTTCTGTCCCCTCCTCGAGCATCAATATAAAGTTCAGCCTGACTGAATACTCACATGTTTGAGCTCTTGTGTGCGGTCCTTCATGTCTGACAGACGCGTTCATCGCTCGCTGAGAAGAGCGTCATATTGAAAGTTCGATCCGCTCCGCCTGTGACGCACGCGCCTCCCCTCACTACACACTACATAGTGCACTAGCATAGAGATCTTCATCCCTGCAACCTTTATTTCCAATCTGCTTCAGCAGCCTGCCTGTGTGTTTTCAAGTGATCCTGAAGCGCATCATAACAAAGTTCAATTGTTGCATGCAGGTTCAATAAGGGGAACACTAATCAATATACACAGCTAGGTAGTAGCCTGATTACAGGTAATATGGGTAATGCAATCAGATTCCTAAAATGAAGGACTTGTAATTAGATTAAATTGCATTTTAAAATACTCGTAATCAGACTACAGTTGCTGTCATGGATTACATATTATTTACACAATAGCTATTTATTGATTCTCCATAATTCCTCTTTTCCATCTTTTAAATGTTCCTTTCTAGAATAGTCTACTGCTTCTATACACTCAGAAAGTCTTCCAGTTTTGTGGATGTTCACACAGAGATCAGTCAGGTGCTGGATTTACAAAAATCATTTCAGGTTTAATAAGAGTTTCAACACTGCATCAACTAGTGATGAACACACTCATTTGATTTAAATTATCTCTCAGTCGGTTATTTTACCATGTATTAATCTGGGAGGCCTTTGTCTTTCAAACAAATTAAAATGCACAAATTCACCTTTATTTTGTCATCTGCTCATCTAATATATTTTTATTTGAAGTACCCCTGAGATTTGAAAATAAATATTTTAACAATGAAATATCATATTTGCATGTTCATGCTTCAATGCAGATAAACAAATACAATATTTCATTTTTTTTCAGTAAGTGTTTTATTTTGATTCATTTTAAAATTGTTTTAATGCAACATTTTTATGATTTAAAAAAAATAGCTTTTTAATAAACTTATATATCCCCTGCAGTCCCCTCATAAACCCAGTTTGTGAAACCTTGACATAATATAATGTTTAATGCACTTCGTGTTGTTGATAACAACAAATTGAATTTGTTCTTATTTTATATCTATTTTTATATCAATATGGTACAAGATTATCCTATTTAAATCAATGCAATAAACGAGAGAGGTCAAAAGTAATCTAAAAGTAGTCTGATTATATTACCTAGAATGTGTAATGTAATGGATTATGTTACTAACTACAATTTTGGTCATGTAATTTGGAGTCGGTAACAGATTACAATTTGTAAGTAATCTACCAGCTCTGTCAATATATTAGTGTCTTAAAAAGAAATGCATAAATTAGTGCATCTGTGTGGCATAAAGTCACCTCCGCCACCTAAATTCATTACATAACTTGTGTTGTTCGTTCAAGAAGATGAAAGATGAAAAACACCATTCATTTGTTCCCTCCAACCATAATCATTCTTATTGTTGTTGAAGAGTTTGGAAAAGATTAGGTTAAAGAAAGTCTTTCTCCATTTCTCTTTAAATTTTATTTGGTAATCTCCAGAGTTGAGAAGGTTAGTTTGGAATTAATAGATAATAGGTTACAGATTACAATTTACCCTAAAATGTAATAAGTAATGTACTATTTCAATTACTTTATTAAAGTAATGTTGCTAACTGATTACATTTGATTACTTTTTGATTACATTTCTAAATTTCTAATGCATGTTTTCAACTGTTGATCATTTTGAAACATGTAAAGCAGGCCGGGTTCACCTTACAGTAGTGTTCAACACTGATTACTGTCAGACTTTCAAAATCCATCACTTAAATTAAGATTATAATAATTTAATTTTTAGGTACAGCTGCTACAAAATCAGATTTTAGCACCTCTTTTACTTTGAGATCATTCTGAGGTTAAATACAGATTTAAATCATAAAAAGAAATAGTTTAATTGCAGAGCTATGTCAGGAAACACTAGCATCTAACAATAATTTGAGGGGGGAAAGCATATACATAAATCCAAAATAGGAAATAAAACAGTTATCGAATAAGCATGGGTCCTATTCTGTGTCCTAAAATTGGTGTCTCATATTTTAAAGCAGTCACTGCAATTTGGGAAAGAAATCATATAAATCTGTGTGTGTGAAAATATTCATAGTAAACCCCTTTGTAATCGTTTGTAAAACATTTTATGTCACGTGCTGGTTACATAAGTCACATGATGCAGAAGTAGAAAAGCAACTAATGTCCTTTAATAACATATCCACAGGCAGGAAAATCACAGGAAACCAACACAAGCAACATTAATACCAGAACTGAGGAAACAGGGCAAAACACAGGGCTTAAAGGGGTCATCGGATGCCCATTTTCCCAAGTTTTCCCAAGTTGATATGAATCTTTAGGGTTTTAATGAAAAGTCTATAACGTTCTTTGGTTAAAATTTCTCAATGGTAGTGTAAAAAACACCCTTTTTACCTTGTCAAAATCAGCTCTGTTCACAGCGACCCGTTTCGGTGCATGGCCCTTTAAATGCTAATGAGCTCTGCTGACCCCGCCCCTCTCTTCATGATACTGTTTACTGTAGCCACGGAACTGTCTAACTAGCACATTATTAGGAAAGGCGATTTGCAAAGATTCATAAAATAACCTTATACTCACTTCTTCTGTACACTGAAAAAATTTCAAGCGGTTTCAACTAATTATTATTTAGTAACTAGTTCCACAGAAATGTTACGTTCAGTCAATTTCTGACTTCAAAGTGTTGCCTGAATTGTTATTTTTAGTTGGCCAACCTTTACTGAAAATGTATAGTGCACGTGCACGTGTTTTTATTAGTTGAGCTAACATTAGCATAGCTAATTGTTAACTGGATTTGAAAATAACCATTCATTCAATGTTTTTCAAATATATTTGTGTAGACTTAATATAATATGTCCTCTCAACTAAGGCCAAGCAATAAAATTAACTGAACTTAAATATGTTTGCCCTTCCAACATTTTGTTGATTTGATTTTTTACAGTGTAGGTGAGGCTGGATCACGAATGATTCGCGTGAACATAAACACATTCAGGTAGATCGGGGGCGCATTACCATCAAAAACAAACGTAATCCACTGTGTCTTCAGCGGCTCAGATGTCAGGAGTAAATGACGACTGCTATGTTCATCATTACATCCAACAACAGAACACCTCAATCGTTTAGGAGACATTCTACTCTGGCGTCGAAACAATGGTGGACTGATGACAGCTCACTCAGGGCGGGTCTAAGGTAAGACGGCCGTGTCAATCAACAATCGTGGGAGGGGCCTGGGTCTGTGTGACATCACATCAAGTTTGGTTCATTTGGCATTGCATCAATAGCTGATAGGGATGTGCATCTCCATAACTCCATAATCTCGATGCATAGCCAAAGATATGATACATTAAAGATACATATGAAGCAGCTACCAATGCGATGCGATACGATTCACCGCTATTACGATGCAGTGCAGCCCAATTTCGATTCGATTCAACACAATGCGATTTAATGCAATATGATGCAATGGGAAAAAATATGATGCTATGCAATTCAGTATAGTACAGATAGTTCATTTTTATTTTTTTGGTTCAGACAGACACATATTAATCTACATTTACACACCTTGGTCTCCGTAGTGTTGCGATACGTCATATTCACGTAGCAGCAGTGTGCTGAGAAAAACAGTTTAGAGAGAGTAGAATTCAATCTACATATAAAATTTTGGTCACAAATTATTGGTCACTTTTTAAATAATAAAAGTATAGCACATATACTAATAATTATATATAAATAAATAGTTTTTACTGATGCAAATATGTTAGAAATGATGCATCACGATACAAATGACAACAATGCACACTTTTTTAAATCGATGCATGTTAACTTTTATGCACCGATGTGACTCTGTGAATCTTATCATCCTAGCAGCTGACGCTATGGGGATTGTATAAAATCCTGCTGTGTTACAGCAACCACCTGAGTAATAAGTGAGGGAAGAGTTGCAATATAAACCAGAAAAGCAATGTGTCAAAGATGATAAACCAAATACCCACGTGAACACTCGAGCTATGCCATAGGAGACCTGTTGGAAACCACTAGAGCAAAGAGCTCTGACGCCTGCACCCTCTGCATCAGCCAGCTGGGAGCGAGCCAATATAAACTCACATACAACAAGCATTGCTTTGGGCAGGCATACAAAATGAAAGCTACACAACAGTGGCAAATAATAAAATCAATCAATAAATAATGACGACAGCCACGCTGGTGTTATCACAATGGCATCAAAGTAGAGACTCCAATGTCAGCCTCAGTGGCGAGCAAACAAGAATAGTGTACTCATGTTTACATATTATTCATTGTGCTCGGCTGAAGCACATTGATCAGCTGCTTCTCCACATAGCATCAACATCCAGGGCTTCATTTATAAAATGTTGCACAGAAACATCCTAAATTTGATCTTACGATCATCTCTCAAATATGCATACGTGTGATTCATAGAACGCACGCGTCTCTTTCAGATGTGAAATCTATATGAATCGCAAATGATCTTGAACTTACACGCAACTGAATGCTTTCAGCTCTCTGCCTGGTAAACAACTCCTAATTAATGTCATTAACATATAAAAGATCACCAGTCATCATCCAAATTCTTTCATTTAGAACAGCGAGCTGCAAGAACAGCTTACATTTCCAAAAACCTCCAGTACTCCGAGAAGAACAAGTGTGTACGTCTGTTCAGACCCTGACGTGATGTTAAGAGCTTTTCCACATCAAAAGCATTTTTTAAAAGGATTTAAGCGCAAGCACACTAAGATCAAATCCAGTGTTGGGCAGTAACTAGTTACTGTAACTTAGTTACTGTAATAATATTACTTTTTGCAGTAACTAGTAGTGTATCTAGTTACTAATAAGATTTCAGTAATAATATTACAGTTACTATCCATAAAACAGCTTAGTTACTTTTGATGCCTCGACCCGCTGATTTAAAATCTAACAATTAAATAATTCCTAGATTTATGTTCATAATTTTCACGACTCACACATGATCTGAACACTGTTGTGTATTACATCCCTCTGATCAGCATGTGTCACATTATATTACTATAATTAAACATCTTTTTGGAAAATTAAACTGTTTCTTACAAACTTATGTGATTTGATAAAATACATGAAATATAATCATATATGGGTAACGGAGAAATTACAATTAGCTTCAAGCTACACATGACAATTAATGAGATTAATACAACACTTCTGCTTGAATGTCACTGTTAATCACTATTGAGTGTTTGTAATAACTAATAATGTGATTTTGGTCAAATGATGAGACAGAAATATGTTATTAGTAACATTTATGTAGAAGATACACAGTTACAACTTCTGTGTGGCGTGAAGAAACAGTGTAACTAGTAGTGTAACTAATTACTGTTACCAGAAAGTAATAAGTAAAGTAACAATATTACTTTTGAAAGGAGTAACTAGTAATGAGTAATATATTACATTCTTTGAGTAACGAGCACAACACTGCTCAAATCTGAGCATACACACCGGGGCCGTCGCTGGGGTTTGTGGGGCCCCGGTGCAGGTTGTACAGTTTGAAATTGTTTAATTTGTATGTTAGTTCTATTTATTTATTTGTGCTATCTAAGTTTTTTCAGGTGTGTAGGTGTCCAGGTACAGAACCGAGTAATTAAATGTAAAATAGCACTGCATAGTCTTCACTGTAAAAATTAAATATACAGTCAAACCAAAATTTATTCAGACACCATTCTCACATTATCAGTTTATTTGCTATAGTTTAGAAAATGGTAATAAAATATGAGAAGAACTCAGAGTTAAACTGTCAGAACAAATTAATCTTGATAATGTCATAACTTTGATATAAAGGTATGTAATGGATTACAATCAACCAAAAATTCAGACAACTGTTAGTATGACAATATTTACACAACCAGCAATACTTTGTTGACCAATTACCAAGCAATGCTTCATTTTTGTTAAAAAATGTCGCATAAGCAATTAAAGAAACACTTAAGCAAAACATGCTCAGGTCAAAGTGTCTGAATAATTTTTGGTCCCAATTTTTTGGTATCTATGTGTCTGTAGTTCCACGTATGAAGAATATTTGTTTGGTATAATTGTGTCACAGTAATTCAGTTGATGATTTTGCTTTCACTTTATCATGGAACTAGTAGTGCGGTCATGAGACACCATCAATTAAAAATAAATCTCATACACAAAACAACTATATCTGGTATTCTGAATTATATTTGGTTTGAACAGGTGGATTATTCTTGTTAAGAACTACAAAGTAGATTCAGTCAAGAGTTAATGTAGTGATTCTTTCTTCATTATTTTCTGATTATAATTAAGACACAACCAAGACCGACACATCTAGTAAATTAAAGAATGCGTGTATTACTTAAAAAGAGACAAACCTTCATA